>JAECUM010033534.1:0-36373 GCA_016617855.1 Megalonaias nervosa
CATGATGGAATATTTAATAAATGTTTATGGTTATAACGGAAATTTAAACACGTTATTGGCTACGCCAGGGCGTCGGGGGGATCAAACCCGAGACCCTTAGATTACGAGTTCCACGCTCCACCAACGGAACTACTGCAGCTCTCTATATTAGTTCAAACCATATTTGTTTTGAGAACCTTTGTCAGATGAAATCACAAATATTATTTTCTGGATTCATGCACTTATTACAGCACTCCCCAAGAGTAACAAAAATATAACAAAATCTGGACGCTGGTACAAAGGTTATCAAGGAAAGGTATAAGGACCAATTCCTATAAAAACAAAACAAAGAATCATAATTAAATACATATGTCTCAAACGGTTGCGATTGAACACAACTACATAAATCATTTTAGTCATTCTAATGACATTTTGCACAGAGAAAATATTTTTGAGTTATTTTCTGCACAGAACATAGGGTTGTTAAATATGTTTCAGATGTGAGAGTAAATGGGAGTGTGCATAAAACATAAACTCTTAAGATCTCAGTGTTTTGGACAGTTTAGAAGAAATTATTTTTCACTCTATTTCAGCGCAAGACAGGTATATGATTCGTATATAAGTCGTAATTTAAACTAAAACACTTGATTCTTAGTCTAGCATGCTTAACATGTGACACTCTATTACAAACATAATAAAAGCATGGAGATATTTCCTTTTCTCCGTTCAAGTTTACTTTAAAATTAAGCAGTGAGGGATTATTTCTTGTTTCTACCGGTGAAGTGTTCCATATAGGAATCGTTGGGGGTAAATTCTATTTATGGTACGTGTGTAGCGGACGCAGTTTTGGTTGTCTTTATAACTATTCTCATCGGGTTGACGTTTATTTGTTTCTACGTGTTCTTAGTTTGCATTGTACAATTGTCCAAGATTTGGCCAGCGTAATCAGAAATTCGTACAATATAAGATCTGTACAATTTGTCGAAAGATAAATCGTTCCAGTTTGAAATTAAATCATTCTAAACAATTTAATTTATCCCAGGATTTATCAGGAATATATTTGCTATGTGCGTGCCTAGAGGCTCACTGGCGATTATAATGCAAAACATATTTATGTTGAATATCCTCCAATAGGGTTGTTTTGACCAAGCATAATACAAGATGATGGTTATGGTTCGGTTTTCGTGTTATTAGCATTGATTCAGTCATATCTGGATTAAATGTATCTAATCTACGACTGGTACATTCATGTATCGTTTCAACCTTTGAATTTATAATTTCATCACTTAAGATCTATTTATTATTTATTATATATATATATATATATATATATATATATATATATATATATATATATATATATATATACGTAGCATCAGCAACTAGTCTAATCAATAATTCTATGTTCTCTACAATATAACTGATACAAATTAAAAATAATAGGGTCCTAAAATGGACCCCAAGGGGACTCATGTTTTGATGCATCGAACATCTGTGAATTTAGAATTAATAATAACTTGCTATTTTCATGGCAGAACGTAAATTTAAAATCATGATATATTTCCATGAACACCAATATCTTTAGTCTTAAGAGCAATCCTTTATGCAGAACTCTATCTCAAGCCTTGCCAATAACAAAGAAAACGATCCTAACCTTCATGTTTTGGTCTAGAGGAAAACGAATTGTACATTCAGTGTCTGTTAAATAATGTGTTAAGGAATAACCTTATGGAAACCTTATGGAAAGACTCATTGATTATGTCCAGTTATGTTATACACTGTAGTCATTTAGATATTTATATGCACACCTTTTGAAAGCTTTAGATAAAGTACAAAGTAAATTTATATGACAATAGTTTTACTCAACGGTGTTAGAACCTTTCTAATACAGAAGTACTATTTTTGCTAAACTCCAGTGATCTGGAAACAATGATCTTTGGAAGGAGATATTGAATATGTAGCGTAGTAAATACGAAATTAATTTTGCAGTTCGTTCAACAATTTAGAATGCAGTAGCTCTGCATATTAATTTAACGAACAAAATAGCGAAAGTTATTAATTTTTCCTTACAAGCAAAACATTTTATTAAAAAGGCATAGAATCCAAAACCTATCAAGAGCGAAGATTAATTAAGGCAAAAATAATTCTTTTTCTACTTTGAAAATTGTATAAGGAGCAGCCACATGTATTGCAATATTCTTTTAAACATAATTTAGATCAGCTATGAAACAATAAACTTGATACAATTATTGCTTTCTCTTTAACGGATATCTTAATTAACAGTAATGAGACACATTAGACCTGTTTGTTTAATTTAGGCAGTCTAAAGGCATTAATTAATTCAGGAAATAACGTTTGCATATGTATGTCATGCGATATTGAAGTTTCAGTGATCGATCATAGGAAAACAGACGAGACATTTCTAAGGTACGTAGCATAACGAAAACAATGTCAATATATGGTTATTTCATATTATAATTCTTTCATAAGGGGTATACAGTGGATATAATTGATAAGGAGTAGCTCTATGCGAGATTATGATACTGCTTGTGTAGCCTTTTGGCAGCTAATGATCAAACTATTAATAAATGTTACAACTAGTTATGAAGCCAATGAATGGGCAAACCTAACAAGCTACGAAATCTTCGTTCATAGAAATGGGAGTTTACAAACGTTAATACACAAAGTATAGACTACAATTACTAAATAACTTCTGGTGTAAAGACAAAATATTAAATTTGGAGTGACAGGAATGCATTACGCACAGCTTAAATTGAGAAAACAACCGATACCAACAATGTAATAGAGATGTCAAACAATTAGTAATTATTTGTAATTGTAGATCAGTAATTACATTTTACTACATGTAACGTATGAGCTTACCCACATCTCACTTTAGAACATAAATGTTCAAATGAATTTTAGGACCATACTTGTAATATTGTAATAATGTTCAGCGATCTTTGACTGAATGAACTGAAAACAATGGATTTTTTACAGACTGCGGTGCCTTAGTGGTCTTAATGGATATTGTACACAGTAGTAAAGAACGCCTCAGATACTTGATTTAATCACTTGTGTGCAGGTATTAAAAATCTAAAAGATATTTGGTACCTTTAAAAAAGCAGTGTGCAAAGCATTAAAGTTTATTGTAAAATTAAATTGGTGTAATTTGTTATTTTGCTTAGCATATTGTGTTGTCTTTATTGAATTAAACTAACAATGATAACTTGTCATGTTGTTTCTAAATTTGAATCCTCATAATAATAAAAAATTAAAACAGAAGTGTTTAATTAGAGAGTCACATTGAGCTAAGCAAAGACATAGGAAAAATTAAATACAAATGTTACAATTATTCGAAATAAATACGTTGCAAGAGGGGTGCAAACTCCAGTTGGTTTTATTCTCGTACCGCATTAATGGATCTTACTATAGGACAAAGTTTAAACCATCATGCCACGCGGAATATCTTTTCCTTTCTCTTCCAATTTGCGGTACTATCCAGAATCAGTATAGGATTAATCACAATCAATTCTATTGCCTTTCTGCTCCTCAAGGCTTTCTCTTTCGAAGAATCTTATTGATTTCTCCTACGTGAAAATGGTCGATAAAGTGCGAATAATTACTTTAACAAAATGCGTAATTAGGTCAACAAAGCAAGTTGCCAGTCAATTAGTGCTGCACAAAAATAACATGTTCCAAGAAAAATTAACTGAAGTTACTTAATTTTGACCCCGAGTCGGCAAACGGCTAAAAGAACCTTTCAATTAGGTAGCACGTACAAAGATCCATATAATGAATGAAGCGGTGACCATGGCGCAATGATTAGAGAGCAATGATTTTTCAAACCAAGGCTGTTTCGTAATATGTTTGCTGCGTGGTATTGTGCACGAGATCTGGCAGAATACTTAACATCTCTATCTGTTATAGAAATTTAATGTCAGATAGTTCTTTAAAACGAAATATTTTACAATGACGTCAGTAACTATCAAATTGTCATTTGAAATTTGATTTGATAATTTTTTCTGCGTAATATTTATTCTTCAGGAAAGATATGTTCTTTACAATGTAGCATTTTTCCAACAAATATTATAAGATTCAATTTCATGTACTTTCAACGTGCTTTATGCTTTTTTGGAAATGATTTTATTACAAGCATACCTATATGTTGCATAATTATCATAGTTTTTCCCCGACACATATAAAATAGTATCATCAATACGATTACTAAAGCTTTTTAAATATTACAGTCTTCAGGTAAACATTGCATTACAATACATATATAAATATCATAATTGTATTATATTGTAATAATATAATGTAGTTAGTCATATATAATTTCATTTCTGAATATTATGGGGTAGGGTGTGTTGCTGAGAAAATGAAGAGAATGTATGAATATAGTTCTTTTCATGCGCTTTACGAATTTCAGTATGAAGTAATATCGTAATTTAAATGAAACAAAAATACGCTTTCAGGCTACAGGCTCCTCTAAATAAAGAATCGTAAGCAACTTGAAATCATACATTGACAGGTAATAAGAAACAAGTTCCTTTTCAAAGTGTATATGGAGAAACAACATCAACTAAGGTTTGTTTTCTTTTTAAAGTTTGACAAACTCCACATACTCTTACTCGCAACAATTGTGCAAACATTTGCTACGTTATGGGAAATGATTATTACAATAACGAAATATTTTACAATCCTATCAATGAATTGTATCAGTTCCTCGGCAAATATTTCCATAAAAAATATCTACACAACAACGTAGTGCGAGTGATTAACTTTGTTCGGCAGAAGAATAATCTTTACTTGAGAATGTGTTAAACTTATCTTGCAACGTGTGCAAAATGTTTTATTTGTTCCTATATTTCAGTAATCCGCTAATCTGTTTGAGTCTCCCTCGGACATATTACTTAACGAGATGGCCTTCGATACCGCAGAAACGAATAATGAATAACCAGATCTGAAGTGAAGATCACCCAAAGCTGCTTTGATACGGCTTCCCTATGTTTTGTATCCAATTAAGTGGGTGTAATAGTAGCTTCTGGCTAGCAGAATTTATGGCTTCTCCCATTGTTTTACCAGATGGAATAAAAAAACAAAGAAAATTTAAGCTTATTTTCACAGCTCATATAATTGAAGACCTACATTTCCAGTTTGAAAGAATCAATACATATCGATACTAATTATTTTGTCCTTTGTTTTCATTTGTATCGATGGTGACTTATTTTACCGCTCCCAAAGCTTAATTTTTATATTAATAGGAATATTTACGGTGTGACTTTTAAAGATGTGCCTAACGGTTTGATACAGTTATCACGATACACATCACATCGAGAATCGGACTTTCCTTTGCATATCACTAATTTAATGAGCTCAATGTTGTTTCTTATGTTTCTAATGCAGTATTATGCTTCTCTTGATATACACAAGAGTAGAGCAAGATTATGAAGCAATGATATGTATAATGTTTAAGAATGTCATTGAGATTTTGTGACTTACTAATGACGCACTGGAAACCATTTCCACTATTTAATGTTTGAAGACGAATTGTTTACTGAGTTGCATTAATGATACGGGTTGCTAAATTTAACCAACAATGTCTGGCGTTTCAATTAAATACTAAAACAAAACAAAGAAAAGAGGTGGGGCTTGAACACTACTCCCGTCTCACCTGGAAATGTTGTTTGTTTTGATAATATGATCTTAGAATCACGAATCTTTAGCATCACAATAATCTTTCTTTACATTTTTTGCATTTCTAAATGGTCAAGCATTGCGAGTTAGCATTCAAAGACAATAAGGACAGGAGGATCAACCCTATCGTCCGTCGGCATCAGTCCGTCTTCGGGAGACGATGGTGTAGCTTCCGGTTGGGTGTCCTATCTGCACCTTCGCGAGTAGCTGAGGAGTACGACCTTAGAGTGACAGTCTCTGTTGCACTTGCTGAAGGTGAACGTTGATGCTTGTTGAGGCTGTTGTTATTTCGCCTTCCTCATGGCTCTCTTTGTAGCGAGGTTTGTGTTTCTCGCTTCCACGGCTTTTCGAACGCCCTGTCTGACAGCAAGGCGCCAGGCGGAGCAGTCGTCAGCACATCTCTCCCAATCATTTACATTAACGTTGACCGTCTTCATGTCCTTCTTGCAGATATCTTTGTAACGTAGACGTGGCCGTCCAGTCAGTCGAGCGCCTTCTGCTAGCTCGCCGTATAACGGGTCCTTGGGAATGCGGCCTGTGTCCATTCTCTTGACGTGGCCGAGCCAGGGAAGGCGCCTCTCGCTGAGAATGGAGAACATGATGTTCATGCTAGCGTGTTCCAGAACCTCTGTGTTGAGTACTTTGTCCTGCCACTGGATACGCAGAATGCGCCGCAGGCATCTCAGGTGGAAGCTGTTGAGTTTCCTCTCGTGGCTCGCGTAGGTGGTCCATGACTCGCTGCTGTAGAGGAGTGTGCTGAGCACGCAGGCCTGGTAGACGTGCAGTTTGGTCTGCTCAGTGAGGTTGGGGTTGTTTCAGACCCTCTGGTTCAGTCTGGCCTTAACTGCTGTTGCCTTGGCAATCCTGCAGTTCACCTAAGCATCAATGGAGAGCGAGCTGAAGATGGTGGACACGAGGTATGTGTAGTTCTCAACAACTTCGAGGTTGTACCCATCGATGGCGATGGTAGTAGGGGAGTCTGCATCCTGTGCCATGACGTTCGTCTTCTTCAAACTGATGGTCAGTCCAAACTCCTTGCAGGCGTGGGAGAGGCGACATGCCAGCTGCTACAGTCCATCTTCCGTGTATGATGTCAAGGCTGCATCGTCGGCGAAGAGCAATTCACGGATGAGAACCTCTGTGACTTTACTCTTTGCATGGAGACGAGCGATGTTGAACAGCTTGCCGTTTGCCCTAGTGTGGATGTACACGCCCTCGCTGCAGTCCATTAAGGCATACTGGAGAAGCATGGAGAAGAAGATCTCAAAGGGCGTCAGCGTAAGAACGCAGCCTTGCTTCTCTCCGCTGCTGACTGGAAAGGCCTCCGATGTTGTACCATTGAAGCACACTGTGCTGTACATGTTCTCATGGAACGACGTGACGACAGCGAGCAGACATGGCTGGCAGCCGATCTTCTCCAGGAGCCTGAAGAGTCCGATCCGGCTGACCAGGTCAAATACCTTCGTCAGGTCTATGAAGGCGATGTACAGGGGCATCTTCTGCTCACGACACTTCCCTTCAGCTGGCGTAGTGAGAAGATCATGTCTACAGTTGACCGGCTGGCTCGGAAGCCACAGTGCGGTTCTAGGTAGACGCGGGAGGCTAAGGTCTGCAAGCCCACCATGGCGACACGGACGAAAGTCTTTCCGACGATGCTGAGGAGGGAGATGCCCCGGTAGTTGTTGCAGTCGCTACGGTCTCCTTTCTTCTTGCACAAAGTGACGATGTTGGCGTTTCGCATGTCCTGGGGGATGTGTCCCTGTTCCCAGCAGAGGCAGAGGAGTTCGTGCAAGCACTGGAGTAGTGCTGGTTTCCCGCTCTTGAGGACTTCAGGTGGGATGCCGTCGCTCCCAAGGGCCTTCCTACAAGCGAGGCAGTCGACGGCTTTTCTGAGCTCTTCCAGGGTGGGCGGTGTGTCTAGTTCCCCCATGACTGGCAGGTCTGGGATGGCGTTCCGGGCGGTGTCGGTGACGACGTTTTGGGTTGTATACAACTAGAGATAGTGCTCAACCCAGCGCTGCAGCTGTTTCTCCTGGTCTGTGATGACTTCGCCCGTCTTGGACTTGAGGAGGGCGGTCTTGGAGGTTGGAGTGCCTGTCGCCTTCTTGATACCCTAGTACATACCTCTTGCATCCCCGGTTTCGGCAGCTTTCTGTATACTGGTGCAAAGGTTCAGCCAGTAGGTGTTGACGCAGTGGCGGGAGGTCCACTGGGAGTTGTTTTTGGCAGTCCTGAGGGCTTGCAGTGTACTAGGGCTAGGCGCAGCCTTGTAAGCCAGGAGCGCTTTCCTCTTCGCCTCAGTCACGGGCTCTTTCACCTCCCAGTTGACCTCATACCAGTCGATATTTTTGCGCTCCTCCTTCTCGTGGGCAGTAAGGGCTGAATTGTACACAGCGTCTAGGAGGTGGGACCACTTGGAGTCGATGGTGTCCTCAGGTGTCTCTTTGATGAGACCTTCCTGCAGCTTGTTGATGAACTGCTGTGTCTTCTCTGGGTTGCTTGTACAGCAGGTGTTGATGCGTGGACCACCCTTCTTCTTGGCGTGGTGCAGCTTCTTGGGTTTTATTCGCACCTTGCTGGCCACGAGGGAGTGGTCCGTGTTGCAGTCAGCGCTGTGGTAGCTGCGGGTAAGGAGGACACTGCCCAGTTCTGCACTGGTGTAGCTGGTGCCAGTGGCAGGAACGTGGGTGTCTCCATGACACCTGTTGGATCTCCATGCATTTGAAGAAGGTGTTGGTCACACATAGGTTGTGGGAGCAGCACATCTCCAGCAGTAGCTGACCGTTCTCGTTGATCTTGCCCCTTCCATGAGAGCTGAGACAGGTGGGCCAGGCCTCGTGATCAGCACCCACTCTAGCATTGAAGTCTCCTAGCAGGTAGAGGACTTCAGTATTGGGGATACTGGATATTGCTCGATCCAGAGCCTCGTAGAACTGATCATTCTCCTTTAAGGTGGAGCAGAGACTTGGGGCGTACACGCTCAAGATGTTGACTGGGCCTCATGATATTGACAGCCGGAGGGCAAAGATCCTCTCAGTTCCTGATGACGGAGGCTCAATGAACCCTTCCATTATGTACTTAATTTGTGTGCTGGGACTTTAGCTCATTTGACAAGGAAGAAAAATTTATTAAAGGAATAGAAATATAAAAAAAAAACCAACAAACATTATCTTATATCGCAGTATGCTAATGATACATCTCTTACCCTGGGTAGTTCTAATACATCTTTAGCATCAACACTGGATGTTACGTATCAGCTTTCTAAATACCCTGATTTTAATATCAATATCACTTCAGAACCTAAGGTAATTTGGTCTGGCAACAGAACTGGAGCCAACATGAAATAATACTCTCAATATAATTTAAAATGTCTTTTATTAAATTGTAAATTTCTTGAGTGGACACAATTTTCATTTAACATGGAGGACATGGCTATTACTAAATATTCATCAATGGACATCAACAATTTACTGTCTGGGTGGGTAATAAGAATTGGAACATGTTTGGAAACAAATTATTGTCAAAACGTTTATCACCAATAAAATCCATCCACTTACTACTCACCAAGTCAATCACATGAAGCTTAATGTTATTGTCAATATGCTTATCTTGAAATGTGTGAAGTTATCAAATGAAACGAAATATTGCAATCAAAGAGTGCACAATATGGTGGACTAAAATGATACATATTTTGTAATTTGTGCATGCCTTAGAAAGTACAAAAGGACTAACCATAATACTTATCTCTGCAAAATAATTAGTGCTTACACTGTATATTTGTTTCTACTGACACTACTGCAGGATTAATATTAACAAAAGGTCTTGATTTTCAGAGCTAGAATACTACGTAAAAAAGAAACGTATCTTAAGAATTTCAAAATCTGTTTAGTTATATA
Organism: Megalonaias nervosa; assembly: GCA_016617855.1. NCBI lineage: Eukaryota > Metazoa > Mollusca > Bivalvia > Unionida > Unionidae > Megalonaias > Megalonaias nervosa. Next base: position 9,576 of record JAECUM010033534.1, read on the forward strand.
CACTAGGCACAAGGCCGTGGGGTGGGGGTGGTGCGGGTTGACCTTTTGGATTTTTAAAAATATATTGTATATTATTAGCCTGTTCCATTTGAATTTAGCTTGGCACCCCACCAAATTCCCATCAAAAAATGCAGACGCCATTGTACAAGAATCATGTCCTTTAGGAGTATGGGAGGTCGTTTTTGTTAAATTTCAAACATTATACGTATCAACAATTCAATTCTCGGAGTTGCTTCTACCTTTAACAAGTGTCCTGGAAAAAAATGTAAAACTCCAATGTCTCAGGCTACACGCAATCCACACTGCCTAAATGGCTCAGACAAATTAGCAAGACTTGCATGATCTGCTGAGATATGAAAAGTGGCCGACACTTTAACATTGATTAAGCAAATGCGAATATGTCATGTGCCTCATAGAAATTTGTTGTCATCTACATGTATTGTAATAGATATTCAAATAAAACCATTGTAGATATACAACCAACTTATTATACTTCTTTTCTTAGCTGGCTATTTTTGCTTTGCTATAGTGTGAACATTTTGAATTGTATCATCACTTTGTTGTCGAATACTTTCATTATTTCAATTTATAGTCTGATTAGCTCTAATATATCGAAACAAATATAGCACAATGTAGGATAATTAAATACTTTAAATTATGTAGAAAGTGATAAATAAATCATCATTGACTTTCAAATATATGTTTTGCAAAGCAATATAAATAATCTAAGCAAGTTAGAACAAAATTACAATTGTTTCAGTTGGCATAATAGCTACATTACTAGAAGAGTAATCAAAATTGTGCGGTATTTAAATCATGAATACGTTGATTAAAGCATGAAACGCAATATTATTATGGACATTTTGTGCGGCATACGAAGTTGCAAATACCGCCAGAAATCACATAGAAATAATAATCTCGAACATTGCTAGAAAATATGCGTATAGTGAACTGTTCCACCAAAGATTGAAATGTGATAGATCAATGGAATTTAGTTATATTTGATATTTCAACAGGTAAAATTAATTCTAAAATCTCATATAAGAATTATATAAGGAGGGCCGATCTTATAATTATCATTTGTTGTTTTTCCCTTTGCTTTTGTATTTTAACAGCATACTATCCCTTATATGGACAATCTGTATCTAACGTTCCTCGGTAAACCGAGTTAATAATATCGTTTCTCTCTGGGATTTGGCCAGACAATTTCTCTCTAGTCTCATTGCTAAGCTAAAAGTAACCAAAGCCTATGGGTAAAATACGTTAAAGTGGATAAAAGCTTGATGTGCTTCTCTAAGGCACATCAATCGTATAGATTGGAAAGAAAGTTTCTAGGGTTATCGCTACTTGTTTCATGATCGTAATGTTATGTATAAAGTGTTATTAGTTACGGAAACACAAAAAAAAAACATTTCAGGGATGTGAACATTGCATGCTGTCAGGTCCACAGTAGTGCCTTACATTCCGTGTCCTTGTGTTAAGCCACAAGCTTTACAGTTATGCAACGCAGAGGCCCCATGGATATGATCATTCCTTGTACACTCCTCATTAATGTAATTTTGCCACATTTTGATTCCTTCAACGAAGTGATTTTGTATCGGCTTTGGCCATGTCTCAAGCGATATAGCCGATAATGATAAGCAAGATAAAACGTGATATGTGAACAGATCAAACCAATGCCTTTTCCAGTTTTCTTCCTCTCTTTTTGATCTATTGTGTGAAGCCAAATAATTAATTCTCCATTTGTTCAGTTGTTTTTTGTTTTTTTTTTGTTTTCGTCTTCTTTTGTTTATTCAATATTGTCTTAAATTCCTTTCGCTCTGTCTCTTTCAGTTTCATTAATTTTCTAAGTTTATTTTGCCTTGTTGAAACAAAAATCTAGTTTTTCTCTTATACCTTCTGTAATGGATACAAAATCAAAGAGAAAATCAGATATTCTGTCGTAATGTTTGACATTTTTAGCGAGACTTTCTCCAAGAACGCTTTTCAACTCTATTTTCGTGAATATTTGAAATTTGTTTTGCCTATGCTTGTGCGGCAGCAATAAAAGACTTTGTCAGTTTAAGATAACTGAATTAATTTATTTCGTTGAAATGCTTGTATTAACACAGGAACGTCTGAGTAAAACGATCAAATTGGCATGTATGAAATATTGCATAGATACACATCCAGATGAAAACTGACATCTAAAACTTTGTTCAAAACAAAATGCAGCAGAATTAAAAGTTGTAAGAACACGAAAAATAGAAGCCAACGGTTCCGTGTTGAAGCAATGGAAACTTTCAACCAAAATTTCACATTAAACACGTATCTAAGAAAAATGAATGACTTAGATAAAATTGAACATTCATTAATTCGTTCATTCCATTATTGAAGAGGTTATCACTATATAAACCGGGTGATATAGAATCTATGGAAAGTATGTTTGGCCTCTGAAAAGCATCCTCATGGCATATTTGAATAAATATACACCATATCAAACCAGGTTACATAACATTTATGAATGAAATAGTTGATAGTTCTAATAGTTTTGTTCTGCCAATTATTTCAAATTCTATTGGGATATCCATTTATCCTGTGAGCATGAATGCAATATATGAACCTCGTGGATTTACAAATCCATTCCAGATTACTTGGTCCTGCATATTCATTTTTTGGAGGAATGGCACTACGGTTTATCTTTACTCGTGAAATATTTTAATATGATACGTGAAGAACAATGAAGCAGAACACAACTGCAAAGCTTAGATCAATATAGAATATAGATATAAAGGACCGATAGCAAGTACTAGAAGAGAATGGTCTGTTCGAAGTGTAAACTCCTTAATAGCGAAGCAAATTATATCGTTTGGATCCTTACATCAAAGTAGGAAATCACAGCAAAAAGGCAAGAGGAATTACAATCCCTACCGAACAACGATGAAAGGAATCAAATCGAATGATGCAGGCACAAAAAGCAACCATGTTGACGAAATTCGATGTGGATTGTAAGGAAATTATTGTTTGGAAATAGATTCCACGAATATAAATGTTTCGGTGGCGGCAATTGAGACCTCTACAATTCCTTAAGCCAGTTTGAGAAAACGCAAAGAAACCTATTAGTAGGAAGCTCAGAGTCTTTGTTTCGATATTCGTTCAACTTGTACGGACGATTCGAGTGGGATGATTGGCTTCAGTAGACCAGGACATTCAAATGAAGGAACAAAGAAATGTTTCTATGTTACTGCTGTTATGACTGCCATGAACAAATTAGAGAGAAGTATTATTATCGGTACTTTATCGGATGAAATTCATACACAATTTAACTAAAATATCGCTAACAGCCATAGCTGGAAATTTAACACGATAGAATATCTGATTGTAAGCATCGATAAATACGAACCTCGCTAGTGAATCTCGTACACAGATTTACCGCATTGGAAAGAACGGTTCTTATGAATGTGTAAATATGATAATAAAATGTGCTTCGTTTGCGCTATAGATTCAATTGGAAATATCTTTGATACAAATCCTCAAAATCAAACTATTTAGACAGAGACAGTCATTTATGTTAGACAGGCACCTTTGAAAACTAAGGTAAAGATTTTAATGTGAAAGGGGCAGTAGAAGATAAATACATTTGGCTGCTGTAAATAATAGTAACTGAGGACAAAGTTACGTTTTCATAATATTTTACTAAAGCATTTACGAGGAAGGAAATTACTATTATGTCTGGATACAAGGTTTCTCAAAGTTCATGGTTGTAAATTAATTTTAAAATAGACTTGTTTTGTTTATTCAGGTAATTTAACAGAAATTAAAAGTTACAATGTTGGTAACACGACCGACATTACGCCTAAAAAGTGTTATATCATTATCTACAAATAATTCAAGATAAATTTCAAAAGGTCTCAACACTAAATGTATCAGTCATCGGTTACTTTGATTTGTAATGTATGTTTTGGTAAACATACGTAGTATGTAATTGTAACAAGTACAAAAATAGCATGGCTCCTTCATATGCCTACAATCAGTTAAGATAATTTATACAACCATTGTTTACACTTGTACTAATTGCACTTAGTTGCTTTACAATACAACTGACCCATTGCATCTAGTAGTATAGACAATGAAATAAAAAAAATTCGATGTTCACCAAGGAAGATAAAAATATTTCAAATCAACTAATGTGTGCCATATGTGTGAGAAAGACATTCTGCCGAAGGCAAAGTGTACCGGAAGGTACGATAGTGATATCTGAGGTTAGAGGGCACAAACACTTATAAGTAAGAATATATGTCCTGCTCATAAATAATGATAACTTCAATTTAATTACCAAATATTAAACAATGATCCTACTTTTTATTCGCTACGTTTCAGTTTATGGCAGTCATCTGTTCGTCGAGAAACTAGTCAGACAAGATCCTGATGGAGAGGTAAATTGCATGCCAAGCAAAGATGATGCACATATTAACAAGGATTTTATAGTAGATAGGTTAAAGAGACAGGAGGACGATCAGGGTTGTTCATATCTTAGTTAGGAGTATGACCAGGATTGTTCATACCCTTATATTGATAGACAATCGTTGGAATAGCTGGCAAAGAATTTGAGTGACTAAAAGTTCACCTAAGGGAATTATATATTTTGAATGTATTCAACACAAATCTCTGAGGACATTATATTATATGCATACAAGGATACCTCCTGAATATTCAGTGAAACAGTTAAACTGTTGATATAAACGCTTTACGCTTAACTTTTAAACTCAAAATTAAAAATACTAGATGACTACAGTTTGTACACTATGTTGCGGAAGACTTCTAACTTTAAACAGTCGGTTATTTTTGAGACTATTACGCAAAGAAAGCTATGTTGAAGAGTTCATAAATGTTTGTATAAAATGCCATAGACCAGACCCTGCCTAATGTTACAGTGCCCCCTTTGCGGTGTCTTTTAAGAGGGTTAACTGCTTAATATATTAAAAGGATAGAAATTCATATTTGTCAAATACATTGATAACAATGACAATGAATACAATTCAGGAGTTGATTTAGTGATTCTGAAATAATTAAACGATTATTTCAGAGTGTACCCTTTTGCACGGGTTATCTGTCTAAACTTTAACAGAAATTAATTGAAGCGCGGAAAAGAACGAAACCAGCGATACTAAAAGTTTTTGCCGACGTTAAAAGAAAAGAGAAACACGTAATTCACATAAGAAATTTAAAGTTGTATCGTCAACTTGGTTGAAAACTGAACAAAGTACAAGGCGTTCTCATTTTCGAACAATAAACATGGCTAAAATGTTTATGTAAACACAATAGACCAATGAGTCAAATGACTCTGAAGTGGAATTCTTTATGCTAATAAATTACTCTGCATGTGACATACAACTGAAAAAGAAAACGTCAGGTAACGGATATTTGTTAAATTATGTCGGGAGGAAAAAAAAAAACATTTTCAAAATGGTAGAAAAATCAATTGCAGCTAATTTGTCAAAAAAAATGGAAATAATAAAATAGTGTGTGTGTGTGTGTGATTTAGATTTTTAACGTAGCTTTAACAATTTTTCAGTCATATCGCTACGATGTTTGCAGTGTGACAGTTTATAGTGATGTCTAGCACTGGGGCATCATGCCGCAGACATGTGGCATGATGTCCCACCCAGTCACATTATCCTGACACCAGGCCAACCAGTCCTAACACTAACCTCTTAATGCTGAGCGCCAAGCGAGGCAGCTGTTAGTACCATTTTTTTAAAAGTCTTTGGTATGACCCGGCCGGGGTTCGAACGCGCGACCTCCCGCATCCAAGGCTGACGCTCTAACCACTAGACCACCGGAGCGGTCAAATAATAAAATAAATGATCATAACGCCAAAAGAACCAACTGTACAAAAAGCTGATTTGACAACATAACACTATTAGGAAGATGAATGATTTGCATTTGCTTAAAAACCAGTTTTCACACATTTTCAGAAGACAGTGTCTGTACTAATAATTTGATGGAGCATTTAGACAGTACGGGTTATTGGTAGATTAGACCTTTGGATTTTTTAACACAGTGGAGTATTTTATTTTTGAAATATGAATTTTAAAAAGGCAGATACGACGTAACAAATAGGAGTTGCAGATATGTATATTTTTGTTTAGTGAAATTATTCTTATTTAATAGAATTCGCACAGTTGAATATGTGGGATACTAATATTTAACGCCTAAAGTCCCATTAATATGCAAAACAATGTAATAACGATATAACTCCTTCCGCTATTTTGCACATGCCCCGTTTGTAAGACACCGAAAAAACATTAGGCATGGACAGTATGATCGCAGTTTAGTACAATGCGTCTCGTGTTGTTTTCTGCATGGACACACCAGTAGCTCAGCTGGATCAATGCCATTAAGATGACCTAAGGCAACAATATGTGTTGCAAAATGTCAAAGGAATGAAAATACCAACAGATGGCAAACACTTTTTTTCTATATCCTTGACTAGAATGAACAAGCAAACGAGTAAGAGAATCAGAGGAACAAGGTTGTACAAACCGAATTTTGTTTTTGTGGGTTTTAAAGGCACTTAAACCTATTATTGTCTATATCATGCCCAAAGAATAAGAGCTTTCCCAATGACACACCTAACCATCTGATCGGGGCTGGCATGGCGGGTATAGGACCCGAGACCATTGGATTACGAATCCAACACTCTACCAATGGCAGCAATGTAGTAAAAAGTAAAACGTAAAAATGAAAATAAAAGCAAAATATAAACCAATTTAGAGCATGTCTGTGAACAGAAGAAGGTAATATATCTCTCGTAACATGTTTCTTGAATACTGGGGAGCTAATATTCATCACACCCATACAAAATAATATTAGATTTTATGTTTGCTGGCATGTTAAATCATATATTCTATATTTTATTACTCATCATAATTCATATAATCCCAGCTGAGTGCAAACATACCTATATTTAATTATCTAGTTTATGTCAATACTTCACAAGAAACTGTAACTTATATAGTAGTAAACGATATAAACATTTGTCGGCTGAGAGCCACACAGAGACGAAATCACTTTCTATAAAAGAGCGATGGAAAATTAATAAGTTCAAAATTTAATAAAAGGATATTTAACATTTTCATATACTTGCATGTATTGTACACGCATATGTGGTAGGCAATACACCTGTAACAAGAATTTTGAGTGTAGTTCAAAGATGTTGATAAGCAGGTGCGGATTTTACTCTAGCAATAAAATAAATCAAACTTTATATCATAGTCGGTGATTTAGCCAATTCATATTACTAGTCTGAAGGTTAAATGAAACTTATTAACTTAAGCTAGGAATCGAAAAAAAGAAATAATAATGCGCTGCAATAACCTTGGCCATGAGTTCCTTAAAATGCACTGCCTACATTTCTCCGAAAGCTCCTCGTTCAGAGAACATTTAGCACGCACATGTTAGGCAAGCACGGACTATCCTCGCCTTGCAGAAATCGCTATTCTCTTTTAACCTTATCGAACTAATGAACGACAATAATCTCGAAACAAGAACGCAATATTAAATATCTAATAAACTGATAAGCCGCAAATGGTGCCAGCTGAACTTCGTTTCTTGGACAACGAAACAGTAAAAAGCGGCAAAAGAAGTAGCACGAAAGAAGGACTCCGGAGATCTAATAGTGTAAATTTTACAAACAGACTTTCGACTGATGAAGTTGTAACGACAAATGTCAGCAATTTAAAAACCAGTCTGGTCATGAGTTGGGTTTTTTAAAATGTGGTAGCGATAAAGGCTATATTTATTTCAAGTGATATTCTAAACTATGACTTATATATTGCCACGGTAGAATTGAGATGAATGATAATAATAACAACAACAATATTAATAAGTGTGATAATAATAGTAATTCTCAAAGACTCTCACCGACAAAGGTACTAAAATAACGATGATGAGTAAATCATGCAATGTATTTTAATGGATTTTTCCTGTCTTACGTGATTAACATATAGTTGTATATTGTTCTAGTTTTTCCCCACTGCATCCTTGTATTAGTTCTGCACTTTGTCTTAATATTACGCTTTTCTTCACGATGTCTAACACAAACTGACCATGTGCATCGTCAAATGCATGACCACTTAATAAAGTTTAATGGCAGCTCCGCCATTCATTTATTTATATTTACCACTTTCACAAGAGCCGCAGTTGTCTGGCTTTTTGAGAGCATGGTATTGTTGATATTTATATGTTGGATTTGTTAACAGAGCAAAACGACCCTTGTTACCTTGCAAATCACCGCTTCCATCTCAGCGTGTTAAATGTTAGGATGCCGTAAATCCATTATAATTATCTTAGTCTTTTCTCCAGAACCTTTGTTATTTAGTCAAATGTAGTACTGCATAATACAACATCAGTCTCTTCCTTCCAGATATTTCTTTAAATACTAATAAACTCATCATAGAATTTTGTTTTAAATACTAATAACTCATCCTACTTGAAAAAGTACTAATGATAGTAATAAAACTCTGGTCGCTATAACATAAAAATACGTAGGAAGCTTGCTATCGCTATTTACTTTCTTTCTGAATAATCAAACACGAATGTTTAGCAGCAAATGGTAACTGTAATAGCTTCCACGCAAACACACACACACACACATACGCACACACACACACACACACTCTTAAGTATATATGAAGGAGATGTTAAGTTATACAAAGATACTGTATATTGGATTAATATGGTAATCACTTCATGACATTGTTCAAAATGAAATTATTTTCATCTTCATCGAAAAAAAATAATTTCCCTACATATTTCTATTTGTGTGTCGGTAGGAGAATTACATCTACTCTTAGGTAACTGATTTCATTTTTCGTGAATCGATATATGACCTTAATGAATTATTAACGTCAGATAACGTAATAATCGTTGGTATTACGTGGTTTAATATAATATATTTTAACGATTTCGTTTTCTGCCGTTCTTGTTTTCCCGATAATTTCAAAACTTTTTTAAAGTGGTTCTTCGTTTGAAATGTTGCAATCAAGGAGAGTAGACAAAGTGATTTTTCTGCCTTATTCTGCTTTTATGGCCCGTGGGTTATCTGTTGTTTTAAATTTCATTGCTAAGAAGAGTAGACGCAACGCCGCAAATGCATTACTCTGCTAATGCTGGAATTATATGCAGAGAGGCAATCTTTATTTCATTGCAATTTCTGGATAGTCGCACCTGTGGCATTAGCTAACGTCTGAACCTATACATCCTTCTGGAATGACTGAATGTAGGCGTAATTAAAGGTCGCATAAAAAATAATTTCCCACATATTTCTATTTGTGTGTCGGTAGGAGAATTACATCTACTCTTAGGTAACTGATTTCATTTTTCGTGAATCGATATATGACCTTAATGAATTATTAACGTCAGATAACATAATAATCGTTGGCGTTACTTGGTTTAATATAATATATTTTAACGATTTCGTTTTCTGCCGTTCTTGTTTTCCCGATAATTTCAAAACTTTTTTAAAGTGGTTCTTCGTTTGAAATGTCGCAATCAAGGAGAGTAGACAAAGTGATTTTTCTGCCTTATTCTGCTTTTATGGCCCGTGGGTTATTTGTTGTTTTAAATTTCATTGCTAAGAAGAGTAGACGCAACGCCGCAAATGCATTACTCTACTGATGCTGGAATTATATGCAGAGAGGCAATCTTTATTTCATTGCTATTTCTGGATAGTCGCACCTGTGGCATTAGCTAACGTCTGAACCTATACATCCTTCTGGAATGACTGAATGTAGGCGTAATTAAATGTCGCATAAATCGAAGTTCACGGATGACAAGGTAACTTAAACTGCAAAATTTTCCATAGCCCTGTAATTTGTACGATAAGCATCCAAATATGAAACAAATGTGAATCGTTGAGGTTTTCACTTCTATCTCCAGATCTGAAACTAAGAATTCTCTCTGCATTGCGATATGAACAGGCTAATATTTTCATAGCACACATGAAATCATGAAGTCTTTGATAGTTCTTAGAAGACATTAACAATTTGCATGCAAACAGTTTTAACGTCTTCGATAATATTATATGCATCGAGTTATATAGTCTTGGTTATCTTATATGCATAGAGTTTTAGAGTCTTAGGTACGTTATATGCACAGATGCAGCATGTGACATAACATACTAGTAAAGGAGAATATTTAGAACTCTCTTCAAAGCTTATATGCCAGTGTAACGCAACGATTGTGACAGATATCAGAGGTACACGTAAAACCTTTTGTGTCACCGATACTCTAACGACACAATGAATTATAAATCCACCATACATCAAAGGTTTGGTAACAAAACCTTTCAAACACGTCATATTTATGCTACTATGAAATGTCAATCAATTTCTCACAACGTAAAATATCTAAACAATTTTAGCTCAAAGTGAATTACATATGATAAAATTGAGCAATATTAACTTTTTATTCAGGTTAAATACTTTCATTGCAGTAATGAGTTTTTTCTTCTCAGAGAAAGATGGAAACACAATACAAAGTACATGATTTAATTATAAAACAAATATTTTAATCAGGATAATCTGGTACATAAAAATATCCCTACAAACGATAACACAATACATTATGAATTTTGTTTATTTCTTAACTCCAGATTCATAAAACATATGTGACAGGTAATTCATCCATATGAGTGAATAGTAACATTTAAACTAATTTTCATTGATGCAGCGTCAGTAATTATCCTAAAGGTTTTGCTTTTAATAAGGTTTGTGATTCGACAATGATATTGGACAACTGTAAATATGTTTTGCATGCAATTGCACTTGATATGAGTAGCAAAGTATAGATACTTCAGTTTAGTCTTCAAAATACATATGTCACGTCGGATTTGTCTAAAGCGAGACTATTCTGGTATTTCACCCGTGCTTAAATCTTCCCTGCAAAAGCTAGATAATTCAATATAAAATGAATGTGCTGTTTACTTCGCAGATGAATATTCCCCTTTCTCCAATGATTATAGATTGTTTCTCAAAAGATGTAGAATGAAAAATAAGAAACATATCTTATATTCGATCCGTTGTCTTTTATTCCTTGATTTCACGTGGAGAAAGGATTATTTTGATGGACAATTCACATTTCAACTTTAGTTAATTGCTAGTGCTTGTTTGATCTTTAAAACAATAACTTGAACCCAACTTTTTTGATCGATATTACATGGAACATCTGACAAAACCTGGATAGGATATATTACAGATGATTATGCAACGTGGCAAACAGACAGAAAAAAACTATGAAAATCGTAACAACAAAAAGGTTTTCAAAAATAAATCCATCTTTATTCCATATTTATCAGAAATATGAACATTAACTGGCCGAAATGTGATTGTTTATAATTATTTTCAGTCAAAAATAAACACGTCTGTTTTTATTCATAGCGATAATAAGTCCCGAATAATAATTTGTCCAAACGAAAGATGTGCTTAAGATGGATTAATATCCAATCTGAGAACCTAGATGTGTTTCACTGCAAGATATTAGAAATGATTATCAAGACGACCATTATTTGTAAGATCCATTCGTGTTTAAACATTCGACCATATATGATAAAACCTTATAGGAGAGTAAAAGGGGAAAATAATATGACAATTATACAATAGCATGCATATCATAATGTCAGATTTGAAACAAATCTGTACATGGAGACTATAATAATTTAGTTCTTTAATTTTGTTTCAAAAGGTTGAGAATTAAAGAGAAAAATAAGATATTTGAGACACAGACAACATACTTGTAAATCGAATTAAGATAAGGGAAAATGCTTTAATCAAAGATAAATAGAAGCGGAAGAATCTCGAAAAAACTAATTCGTCCAGAAAATTAAATTTGGCAGAGTTTGAGTGATTAAGATAAAGAAATAGATAATTACTCTGTAAAATATCCAATGCACGCAAATGATTTAATAAAGAGTTTGAGCTTTGCTGTTTCGCATAAATGTGTCTGAAGACATATATAACATGTAACAAGAAACCTTCATCTAACTACCTTTAATAAATTTTACATTTCTCCTTTGTCTATTTCAATTAATTGTTCTACTGTTGGACTTCTTTAATTGCTAAATCAGTCTAGTTTAAAACTTTATGTCCTCCAAAATTATTGTTTTAAACAATTTCACTAATAGACTACAAACATTTAGATAAATAACCACCACAAAAGTACTTGAACTGACAAAAATTTGTTGCAGTTTTCCCTCGTACTGAACCGATGAAGCCGTTGGTCAGCGGAGGATATAACTTACGAAAAGAAAACAAACACCTCAAGACAAAAATAAAAACATGGAGGTAAGCTATAAAGACGGTCAAATAAGATCTTTATGTGCAAGTAAAAAAGTCTATATTGTTTTAGGGTCACAAAAACAATGTTTATAATAAAGCCTAATGAGCTGATATGTGCATACGAGTGGTATTCTGTTATCCGTATATTAAAGCGTCGTATTTATGATTTCTTTTCCATAACAAAAGTTATAAATTAGTCTCTGGCAACAACAAAACCTTCGCTGGACTTCACTACGTTCGGTTATCCAACTTACCATAGGCACATAAGTATTCTAGAAACACATGACAGTGTCTGTGTTTCGTGCAGAAAGCTAATTCTGTTATGAAATGTTAAATATTAATTTCCACGTGAAACGTACTGACAAACTGCAAATAATTATACTCATATAATTTTATCTGAATTATTAGGCTCAGCGATACCAGTGGCTAATTCGGATTCAGCTAGGAAAAATAACTCAAATCGATTGGATTTTAAACGGAGCGGGCACAAGGCTAGAAGAAACTGCTGGTAAGAGTAGTTCTTGCAAGTTAAGAAAGGGATGAATCGGTAGAGTTTATAATAGAGAAGTATATTTTCGACCAATATAAACGCGTGTTATTAGTACAGGACGGTATTTGGCTTGGACTTAGATGGAATCACATCTTTCCGAACCATGAGTTTTAAGCAGATCATTTTTTAAAAAAGCTGTTTGAAATCACGCTATAAATCCAGCCTTATGTTTTCCGAAAAACAGGAAGCTGTTTTACACTATAATGCAGTAATGTACTTAACTTCAATACTTACGCTTGGATTGACTTGACTAAAGCGAATTAAGAACTCGTTCTAGAATATTGCTATAGATACATTATTATATATATATATATATAGATAATGTTACACTCAGATAGTACTTGTCGTAAAATATTGATCATTTTTGAAAACTAAGAAATTTTTGTAGCATAATTTGATTATCGTAAAATAACTGTCTTTTTAACAAAGAAGCAAATTTCGTGGTAGGTATATTCTAATATGAAACTCGTTTCCTACCTTGCAAACATAACGACATCATCATGTCATCGTCGTTTTTAACAGGGAGGAGTTTTTATTGACTTTCTTTAATTGCAATAGGCTTGGTGTAAGGTAACAAAGGATTGGGGCATTTATTCTTGATTTGCCATGGCAGCAACATATTTGTCGATCTCTTTCGTACGCTACTATGCAATTCCAATAGATGTAGGGTAGGTAGAATTGAATGTAATTAACGCAATTTTTTTATCTAAGGAATACATTGCACTCTTTTCATTCTTTTCAACATTAGTTTAAACATACATTGCTTGTGACAATGGACAGCATGGTGTGTACCGCCTAAATTTTTCATGTACGTTTTATCGTTGTATGAAGCAGCCAAATCCCACAAAAAATTACAAAAGGGAAAACGAATCCTATCTATTATTATTTTACAGACTGAAATGCATTTTAATTTCATAATAAACTGTTAATAGAATTTAGAGACCAAAAATCAAAATACTTCACTCATTCACATATTGGATCTAACCAGGAAACAATCATTTAAATTTTACTTTCTGTTGGTTTGAATTTTCCTTACTAATAACATACTTCTCACATAACATAACTGATACGGACAACAATTAACAAAGCAGAACTTGCAGATAATGTTTATGAATATATACGTTTGTTAGTGACAATCAATTAGCTGAAATAGTGGTGCCACGGTATACCGAAAAAGAGATGAATGACAATTAAATATACTCTGGTTATGGTTAAGCAACTTGCACAGAACTCAAAAGGTTAAGTAAAACTGCAATTGTGGATTTCAGTAGTGTAATTTGCTGTGAGAATTCCTAATTGTACAAAGAAAACGTTTAGATACTATCTAAAATTGTCAATATAGACAATTAGCCTTGCACGACATCACCTTAGCCACTGCAGGATGAGAAGAAGGCAGTTTTCAGAGACTTAACCATAAGACGCTTAAAAGTATTTTTCGTAGCTTTCATTCTTTTTTTATTTCGCTAATCTATGTTAAGGCTTCACGATCCCAAGTGATGACAGGTTCTTTCCTGTGGAGCAGACGGATAAAGAAAATAGAGTCTTAATGAACTATTGATTTTATAGAAGAGGTTTTAGTTACAAAAGGAATTTGTAGCACGAAAAACATTTTCCCTGAAATATATTTTATTTGTCTTTGATATATGTCTACCCCCAGGTACTTTCTCTGACGCGCATGCCCATTATCAACGCAGGTACATCAGAGTTATGTCGCAGGACTGCGAGACAAGGATGATGAATACGCGGCATGAGGCCCAACGAATCCTTTATCGTTACACTGATCTTTGTAAAAAGTGCAAGCAAATAAGCGTGACAATAACAGTTAAGCGACCGACGCACATTTCGATAAGAATGTCAAATAAGACGGGTTCGAAAACAAAATGATCTTTTAGGACGAGGAAATGATTTTTATCGTTTTGATCCGTGATTTGGAAATATAGAAAAGCGAGAATTGAATTCAGAGAATGCTCACAAATGCAGTGACAAAAAAATTGAAAAACGGCACCAGGACAATGACACAGCTTCCCTACGTTAAACTTATAACAAATGAGAACTTATTCAAGCAATTAGATCAACAGCTGTATCCTGCTTAAGGTGACTCAGCATTCTGCGTCTTCGGGAGCATATCGTGTTTCATATAACGCCATCTATAGCAATGTATTAATCCCTTCCATGTTTACTTATGGATGGTTGCAACAAACAGAATATGCGTCTTTGTATTTTCTGAGATATTAATCCTAATAGATGATGGTTTCTTAGACTAAACCTAAATATAAATAATTTATCATCTGCATGATTACTTATTTAGAATTCGTTTATCGGGTTGCTTCAATAATGTTCTCGCACATTTAGTATATACTTAATAAAGGTTGCTTTAACAATACGTTGAATAAAGATCGTCCGTTTTTAGTCATAATCTCCAGAAATGACGTGAAAGCTAATATACAAAAGTCCTGTTTAAAAAGATGTGCACCTTATTCACCAAATATCGCCCCTTTATACTGTCAAAATCCACCTTAGAATATATTCTAATACAATTCGATGTATCTTGTTAATTAATTATTCTAAGTTTATGCCAGTAAAAGTCGGTCTAAGCTATGATGTGTCTGTTGTGTGTTTAATCTTTCTATAGTTTCTAATTAAAAACAATTTCCTTTCCACATATTCAATATATAGTGTGATGTAAATATTATTAGCATATTAGTCTTCTCTTCGTATTTTGCATTATATGACAGGTGTGACGACTCTATGGTCTTAAAATAAATAACAAGAAAGAGCAAAACCAACAAGTATAAGTGAAAATACAGTGTATTTCCCTACAAAGTGAAAGAATTAAAACAAATTACTTACAGTATGGTGAATGAATTCCTAAAGCCCTAAATGTTCTATAATTCCGAACGTTTCGAGTAATCTGAATGAGTTTCAATGTTATCCCAAGTGATAGTCTGTATTGCAACGATATATCAACAATACGGAAAAATCACCATGTTGTGATCCCAAAATGTTTTTAAACGAATTCACAACAATCCTGTGACAACTATAATCAAATAAATGTTAGTGCACTGTAATTCCAAGGAACTATTAAATTAAACAAATGAATCAGTCCTCTCAGTATAATTTTTCCTTGATTGATAGTACTAGTACGAATACCTAATTCTACGAAATAACTCTATTATACAGAATACCAGTACGCATTAGAGAGAATGCAATTACGAAATTTCAATGAACCATCTTGGTATTTCCAAATCACTCTACAGATTAGCTGTTATAGCACCGACCTATCATAATTTAAGTCACCTTGGTCTTTCAGAAGTCATGTCCTAGAGTTAGTTCATTTGATGTACATAGTACATCTCAACCTCGAAACTTTTTGAATGAATCGACGTACTTGATGCATGACTCATCTTACAATGCGAACTTACAATTGGTAAGAAATTTAGTATTTAAATATTATTAACTAACCTACCCATACGAATTAAAATTATGAGTGATAATATAAATAATATAGGTAATTCACAACAAGGGAAGGCTGTTCTGACAGGCTTTCAAGTTTTGCTTAGTAAACGATAGATTTACTCGATTGTCAAATACTGAGAATCATTTTCATGTAAGTATGCGATTATCTACAATTACAATTTAATGAATAAGCAATAAACGTGGCGGACAACCTCTTCAAATACGACAGTCGCGAATACAAACAGGCCACCAACGATGGGCGGATGGACAACGTAGTAAATAAGAAATCGAGATTAGTGTTGTGTGGCACAGCTACGTAATTAATCAGGCAATGTTTTGGGAATGATGGAATCACGAATACTTAGAGAATTTACGTTTTAAAACCATTTGACTACTGATCGTAGTCAACAGACATGTGGAACGTCACATTGTTCCATTCAAAAACCTCAACATTTCGAGTTATCGGCTATCGTGTTATGTTTCCAAATTATGAAAGATATTAGTCATAGTAGTCCACAAAGAAATTAAGAACGTCAGAACACATCTTGTTAATATGAGTGGGCATATGTTCAAGTTTTCGTTTTTTAAAGAGGAATTGTAGTCATTTCCAACAATCTCTCATAACTCGCAATATATAGGATTCGATACTTTTTCATCTCTATACTTGTACAAAGTTATAGAAGTTACTCTGCGTAGCACACTTCAAGTAGTTCATTTATCACTTGTATGATCAAGAAGAGGGGTAAGAATTAAATATCAGTTAAATGGTTAAAGTCTCTTATATTTTTTATACGCATCGCGTACTGGTCAACAAGGTTAACTTATATTGGCTTCTTCATTCATATAGGATCATTAAATTCATATTTCGTTGCAGCAATGCGTCATAAAATTGGTTTCCGTACTAAATAATGACATATGTCATGGACCATGCTTCAGTTGGTCGACAATACAAGCACAGATTACTTTTGTTTATTTCATATGTCAAGCAAATGAGCCTTTTAGTCTTAATTTTCTTTAGTGAATTAATCTTAATTTCAAAATAAAATTTCTTGACATCGGAATTTCAGCAACATTAAAATCGTCATGACATGGCATGAACTTATGAATTACCATTTGAAACGTTGGAATTTTCAACAATTGCTGCATTTCAAAGAACGCAGTCTCAAGAAGGTGTTTGCTTTGTTGTGTAAACCTTACATCAGAAATAATTAATTACATTTTTGCACCAGAATTTATAATCTCCTTTATTTGAGTTGTATGGCTTTCTTTAATGTTTAACCACAAAGCTCAGACGTTACGTTGCAGAAACTTAGAACATGAACTGCGAGAAGCTGCTGTATATAATATGTTCTCAAACGTGTCTTTCCTAGGAATTCACATCCACCCCTTTCTAAAGCAGGTCCAAAAGGACTACTTTCCAAACGGAAATATGCCATTGGTTTATCAGTTAGTAATCTCAGTTGCTTCTATTTAAGCCACATTACTATAGTTGAATGTTATAAAGATCACGTCAATGGCCTTTTTGATCGTTACATAACATCACCTACATGCGGAAGCAAATCAAATAGTTGGGTCACCTGTTGATTAAATGGGGAAGAAAGTAAACAGTAAATTTTTCTGAATATCATACAATGGAAATTATTGTTTGCTCGTTCAAAGAAAATGAGGGGTCAAAATGTAAAGTAGTGGCCCCAAGTGTTGCACTGACATTAGCGCAATCATTTCAATGATCTATATATCTGTGACACAATTCTGGTGGTGAGCGGGAGTGGTTGAGATGATTCCTTTGTATACCTTTTTATCCCATATTGTCATCAGTTATCATAGTTTTTATATTATTAACATACCGATAAATGGAAACTACTCAAGCATGAAAATATACATTTGCCGGAGAAATTGGACTTCTTACAGTTTGCTTATTTACAAAGCAATGTACCTTCTACTAGCTTTACATCAATGTGAAGAACCTAGTGAGTTGCATCGATCAGAGAATTTTATAGCTACGTCCTATTGTACAATGATTTTGATTCAATGTTCATTACGTTATTTGTTGAGATATGTGTAGTGAACAATGACATTTAAGCAATGGTCACCCACATAGATGTGGATTAGCAAATGATACTATGGCTAGTACGCAAAATACTAAAATATGTCTTCTAAAAGAAAATTATTCTTGCAAATCATTCACAAATATGATTTTTCAGATAAATGCTTTTTCTCTATGGCGAGTGATGAATCAAACACTGTTTCTTTAAATTGAAGTTACCAAATTGTATTTGAGGATAGGAACAAACATCAATCTTGGTATGAAAAACAGGACTACGGGATTGATTCAAAGCAAATAATGTTGTCGTAATCAAAATAACCATATTCGAATGGATCATTGATAGCTGTTGCGTCCTAAGGCAATGTAATTATTAAATTTCTTTCTCCATTCCAGTGTTTTACGATAGTGAGACATTACAATTCATTTTAATGCAATTTAAGCTGGGATTTTTGCATTACGTGAAGTTTGCAAATAACCAAACAGTGGGTCATGAAATGAGCAGAAGGGGTGCTCAGATACAATGGCCTTTACGAAAACAGGAATGAGAATCGATTGATTGTGCGAAATTGCGTGCCTTGTCTTGTTACAATAAAACTTTTCCGGCGAAATTGGTATATTGACGGTAATCTCGACACCAGCAGGTTCTCTCCTATTTGCTCCAGGAACACAAGGATAAAATTACCTCCCTCACAGTTTCAGTACGAGTTTAGCAGACACATTACAAGTTCTGCTATACAGAATAACCGCTTAATAATAACCCTTTTCATATTACTTGCATATTAGGTACATACCTTTAGAAATTTGATTCAATTTCAATTAGCAGCATTAATGTATATAATAATGTTCAATTCTGTATTTAGATTTAGCCCTTATATGCCCATTAAGCAAAAAGGAAAACAATTCCATTTTATATCGCCAAGACTATCTCAGAGATTTAGGTACAATACCGCAATATACGTGAAAGATCAAGTGACTTGCATGACGTAAAAGAAAATTTTTTCATTTCAAAAATATATAACTATTGTTTTCGATTTCTTGATTATCAAGATTAGAGCGTGATTTCCATAAATATAAGAAATGATGAGTCTTGAGATCAGTTTTTCAGTTTATTAAGATACTTCAGAGAATATAATTTCTTGCATAATTTAAATTTATTGAATTATCGTTTGTTCTCTTTATTGGTTACATTAATGATTCAACGCTATCTCCATGCATGAACTGTAAACGGTCTATCATAGCTTTCTTTGGCATAACAGATACAGATAACAATTCGATAATTCAAATACTTAAAATCACGAGAAAGATTTAAAGAGGTTTATCCTAAAAACAACCAAAATCTTCAGTTAAAAGAAAGGATTCCAGAAACTTATAGTTATTAGAGCTCTGGTGTATTTTAAGATACGGCCTGCTCCGATGGCCTAGTGGTTAAATCGTCAACCTCGGATGCGGAAGGTTGAGGCTTCGAACCCTGGCCGAGTCGTGCCAAAGACTTAAAAAATGGTACTAGCACCTGCCTCGCTAGGCCCTCAGTATTAAGAGGTTAGTGCTAGGACTGGTGGGCCTCTTGTCAGGATAATGTGACTGGGTGGGACATCATGCTATATGTCTGTTGCACGATGCCCCAGTGCAAGACATCACTATAAACGGTCACACTGCAGACATCGTAGCGATATGACTGAAAAGTTAGTAACGGTAAGTTAAAAATCCAAATGACACACACAGTTCAAGATGGGCTTAATGAGATAAATTGCAGATAACAGATTCCTCTTTAGATTTAAACCTTACTTATTAATTTTGGAACCATCACGAAAACGAAGATTCAAGTGTTGTGGGTCCAGATATATACAAAATGAAGAAACAACTTTCCTTATTTTTTAATCGAATCGGAAACTCTGATATTCAAAGTTTACAATCCCTCCTTAATCATGGCTTCCACTAATCGAAAATAAAAATAGGAAAAAATGTTCTGTTCGTTTCTGCCTATAAGATAGTAAGACCTTAATTACGTTTCCCTCATTATGATCTCTAGTCAAATTCATTTTCAACTTAAAATTGCAGACAATTTTAGTTAACATAAGGATTTATTCATTTCTACCTACGCGTGCACGATACACACATTTTGTGCATGAGCTGTGCGTACTATATACACTTAATTATGCCGCATTAATTGATATTCTTAAACAAATTGCATGATACTGAAATAATTAGGGAATTTCCTGCGTTCATTTAAAGCTACAATGAGGAACCCAAAAATATCATATATTATTTCATCTGTACTCTTCAGGGTATCTCGACATTTAAAATTTTCTGTGTGTAAGGTTAGTTTAATTTCAAAATGCTATCTTTACGGGTCGAGTTTGGCTTATTTGCTAAAACACTTGTTCTCTTTCATATTATCACGTGATCAATATCACTTTACCATCCAAAGAGGTAGCCGATATAATATAACCATGATTCAGCCAGTATGCAATAAAAAAACAAGAGCTCAACAAATATGTATCTGAACAATAATGATCCATTTATTTGAAAGATTTAAACTTATATGAAATAATAATAGACATACCATAAAAATGAATTGATATTTTTAGGGCAAAGTGGTGAAGCTTAAAAAAGACAGATATGAGGGTTGTTTCTGACAAAGTGATAAGGATTTGCATATTTCAGAAAGGAATTTAAATCAAAAACATAATACAAATATGAAGGCCTTACCTAGCTGCATTCTGCACTATCAGGAACAGGTCAACAAAAATGTAACGCTATAACTACCTCTGAATTCGCGATTGTATACATCCATTGTATCGCGGCCTCGTCTGACACATTTTGCGTCGAACCTTGCATAAACTTTATACTTTTCTATCTGCTCTAAGTGCTACGTTTTACTTTTCACAGAAGTTGGCAGGAGAACCATACTCTCGTAGCAAAGGAAATGGCACTGACTTCTGAAAACAGATCATCCAGCTATTCCTCTACTTTGCTATCAGACACTTGTTTCTTGTGAAAAGGGTTGTCAATGTTGGCCGCGTAAGAAGCTCAGCTAGGCATTGATAAGAGCTTCTGTTTGTATTTGCTCTCGGCAATGTCTCGGAATCTTGCACTCAAGCGTTGTCATGTCCGCAATGACCTAATCAGAAAACAAGCGCAGGAAATGCTCTGATGCTAATGTTGGGAATATTAACTACTGGTGCCTAGGATATAAAGACATGCGAAGTCCTAATAAAGCTTCTTGCAGTCATGATTAAATCAGAATAAACGTTACTTTTTATTGATTAGTTATATTCCTTAAGCAAAGATTACTGAGTGGTTATGTAGCTTTCAGTTGAGGCGCATACTTAATTCCCTCTCACACAACAATTTGGTACTCCGTACTGATAATGCTTACGCTGATCACACTAAAATATAATATCCTAGTAATAGGTTTATTTAAAATCATCTTTCTCTAAGTAATGAGAATTGGAATGTATCCTGATCAGTTGTGTTTAAAAAGAAATTAAAATCGTTAACTCAAAAACTATGCATAAGACTTTACAAGCAGACAGCTTTCTTGAAGTGATGTGGGTGATGGTGGAATTAAGTTTATATGATATTTGCTATACTGAAACATTTAGGTGACTTGTAGCGAACCTTGTCTAGATATGAATTGTATGGTCAATAACTGCGGAGCAGGACCAGCAAAATTAACTTTTTTATAGACGTCTTGATGACATCAGTTACATGTGTATTGGTCAGGGCGTCATATTATACAAAATCGTTCGCTAAATTGTTCAGTAACACATGACAATGTGGCATGCATAGTCATTATGGTTGTGTAAGAAATGAAGTCCTCAACCTTTATTAATTTGATATAAAATTTAGGGAAGGAACTCTTTGAATATTACGATAGGTCACTCTCTGCAAGCAGCTAGTGACATAAACATATTTGAACTCTTTCATTCATTTCGTATGTAATGAAGACTATTTTAGACTACTTTTTAAACTGTGTGTCAAATTGTACAATTGTTCTATATATTTCATTCCGATTCTATATTTGACACTTCCTAATAGTATCCCAGCTGTATACCATCGTTCATAACTAGTTAATATTGCGGTATGAATCAATTTTACAAACATCATGGCAAATCAAAATTTTTAAAACAATTGTTTATAAAACCCTTTGGACATATAAATTGACAATTGTTGAAAGCGTGTGTTACATTTACTTGAATAATATTTATAGCTATTCATTAGGAGCGTCCTATCTGTCTTCAATAATTCTTCAGTTTCCAATCGTCAAATATATGCAGTTTATATGTCACATGAGCAATCGATATCAGATGTTGATAAAGTCAATGTTTACATGTTTACAATGTTAAATGTTTACAATGTTTACATGTTTACAATGTTAAATGTTTACAATTTTAACTAGTTTAACTTAATATATTGTTTGTTCTGTTTTAAACAAGCACGAACTTCAATCGCAACTTTTCTAAGGAGATACAAAAATAAAAGAAATACATTTAATGAACGATTACATTGTCTTATTAGTTACAAATAGATCTGCTAAATATTTAGAGGATATTTTCTTTTTCTAAGTTAATACCGGGAATATTTCATCATGTGGTACAACAAAGTGATATTTTGATCATTGGAGTTTGTACGACAAGAAGAAATGTATCCGGTATATAAGCAAGAAATGAAACTTGACTTTGCATTATATACCAAACTTGCTCTATAATGAAAGCTTGAACCCATCCACCCACCCCTTTTCGCAATTTCACCTCACATTCATAGGCAATTTGTTGCAATAAATTACGTTTGTGACATTTCCAAACTATTTGGTCATATATGTTCCGGGTTGACCCAGGGTTGGGGGTGAGCCTAGGTGAACTATGACCTTGCTCCCAACCCGAAAAAGTTCACTTTGTCTAATTTGTTCGCCTCTTAAAGCCTGACCACAAAGCTAGTCCAATTAAGCAATGCTCCAAGCAGGTTTCATCATTGTTGTCAAGAAAGAAAGAGGTAATAACTTCAAGAAGACGTCAAGGGCGTCGAGTAAAATTTCTTAAGTCAATTTTCATACCTGAAATTAAGTGCAGTCTCTTTGTTTGTTCTACAGCTCGCAAAGTGCTCATTTTTGTTGCTGAGGTAATATTTGTAGACACAAAGAATCAAGAGTCGCATAGCATTATGTGAAATTTTGTATTTTCACGGGGAAAATATTGCGATATTTCTTCACATGTAAAAATATAGGAATATAACGTATGAGAATTATTTCACGAATTATTTGTATATTTCACACTTAACTATGCAATAAAAGGTCGAACTTGCTTCCCAGACATTTGCAATTATTAAGCTATACCCTGTCGCAACGAAACGTTTAATTGCAATGTCTGCCTAGAGGTACCATCATCAGAACTAAGTGATTTCCTACAAGGGCTGTTGCAAGAATCGATTTGAATAAACCAATCTGATGGATTTGTCACTATAAAACTTCTCCCGCAAGATTGCAGTAGTACAAAATGTTCACGAAATCTAGTAGACTCCCCTTGAAGCACAGATAAGAGGTCACAATTCCCACACTCATAATTATCTGATAGACCTACCCGCTATGGTGTCGACATCATCGAAAGAGTCTGCTGATACCTTAATTCTTTTCAACTGCTTGAAATAAAATCTTGTGAATATATTTACGCTCACTGGATTTACCACGACATTCATTATTGCAATGTTTACATTCAACCCCCACATTAATCACTTCACAAAAGCATAGATCTTTTTTTTCTTAGCCACTGCTGTGCATGATTGACTCGAAAGTATATACGCCTTGGAAGCATCGTTATAACATATTGATTTTAGCAGTGCTAATACATCACTTGTATACTTTCTCATCTTCCTCTTCCGAAATTTAGGTGTCATGTTGATCGAAGATGAATTGCTGTGCATATTTTCATGCACCAGAAATATTCTCAACAATATCATTGAGCTATTGGTTGACCAATAATGTTATTTGTGAGACACAAATGGTGTAATCAGTGTTGTAGAATTGCAGCATCACAAATATTCAACCAGGGAAGAAAAATAATATCAACAGGTAACTTCCTTGTTATCGTCTCTTAGAGTACTCTTAACATGTTTAAGATTACTTCCTAGAGGTAATAGCGTGCTTTTAAATTTCTATGATGTATTAAGTGAAAGCTTATCCAAGTAATATATATATATATATATATATATATATATATATGTAGCAGTGAGCAGGCGGCGGCGTTGGCGGCATATGCTGGCGGCGGCGGCGGTTAAGCATATGCTAAGGTTGCTGGCGCGTTAATCGGTTGCTTTAGCTACGGGTTGTTCTACGTCTTTCTGTAAATAAAACGATGCGAATTTATATAAAGAAAATGATGACAATTAACACATTGCGGTACGCGACAGTATATATGAAATATTTTGTAAAGGCAGTGCAGCGGTTTTTCGTCACAAGGAGAAGGTTAAAAGTACAGTGTCCTTCAACATATATATCATAAATATGGAGTTCAGTGATATTGTTCTTTAAGCTATATAGTATTAATACATTTTGATGTTTAACACGAATATAATCAGCAACACATTACAAAGAAATTGTTTCTTTTCGAATCAGTGGGTTAAATATATTAATTTTATACAAGCAGATATCAAAATAGAAATGACATCTTTTCGTTTTTTTCTTTTGTTTGTTTTGCTTGTACTGTCTTTTGTTTTCAAAGCATAGTCTGGAGAGACAATTGTCGCACAACCTCATAATTTAAATTTCCTGATTCATTTTTCAATGTTGGAGAGGCATTATTATCTTGGTCCTATTTCATATTTCTAAGCAACAAATTACTAAATACATTGCTCCATATTTTTGTTGCGTTGTTCAGCATTGATCTTTGTACCAAAAGATAAATGAAAGGAAATCTAAAGTTTCCCTTTTTATAATCCATATCATTCATCATTTGCTCCTTGGAACGTTTCCAAGTTAAATTACATTTCCGAAATTTACATACCATGTTGATTGATATATAGATCGAGTATAAGATTGTTTATCTTTAGTTTTATTGTGCAGAGAACTCAGAATGATGGGCCGAAAGGTCTCAATAATCTTCTAATGCATTGATTTAGAATTTTAAAAATACACAAACGACATCTAAAACCCGTCACATGGTTTATAGAGTTTGTAATAATTTATCGTATTCATTAAGTCTATATTCTGTTCTCACAATATTCGAGGTAGAATATGATGATGTCGGTGCAATAACACTATCTCATTCCCAAAAATGCTATAAACTATCGTTTTCCTTGTATATTTAAAACTATTTGAATTTGTTTTTAAAATATTGCCTCTTTTTAAACATTAAATGACGGAAAAATGTCATTTGAAAGAGGTGTGAAATGTTCATCGACATGACATAAGAAGAACAGAATTAAAACATACCAAAAGTGAGGGAGAGCTCTTTAAGTTTTCTTATCGAAACCATAAGCATAACGGTTAGAAGTTTTACAAACTGAAGGACGTGCTTATGAGAGATATAAGTGACCTTGATACGGATACACAATGATGACCTAGTTTCCAGCGGAAGGATCGAACCACTAATTAATTTGACATATAACTTGATATTAATATACTAAAACAAAAGCCAATTTCTACATTACTTTGGCATACAAGCCAACCATAGGAGTTAGATATTTTTCAGCCTTGAAGTATACGTATTTTGCATAATAGTTCTTCTTATTGTTTCGTGCTTCTAAACAGGCGGAGGCCTCATTACGTATTACCCCACCAGTAAACCGGTCCTGTCGATGTAAAAGACTTAGTAGTCTGATACCTGGATGACCATGATTATTCTTTAATTTCTAGGAATATATGTTTCGACGAGTAAATTTCTTCCAGATAATGACCTAAATGGATTGCATAAAGAACTTACAGGGTAATGTTAGCTACAAGCGGCATTATATATTTTATGTGTTTAAATTTTTAGCTTGGATTACTAATTTTGCCATTACTTTGAGTAACCTTCTCTGAGTATCTATGATAACACTCTCACTGACAACATGTGCATCTTGGGTCATACCCCTACAGTACTGGATCTCCAACCTCTCAGATTTGCCCTTTTTTACTCTTACCTGCTTTTTCATGTCAACAACGTGTCTCACCACACATTTTTATTCATACCTAGGTAAAACAATAATTACATATCTTTTGCGCTAATTGGTCTCAATTTTGCTGCCATTATTTGTTTTCCTTGACTTTACTATACGTTTCTCCCAATTCATATTTTCAGAAGTATGTTGCTTGTCCTAAATTTAAAGTTGATAACTTTACGCTTTTAATAGCATTTACGTTATACTTATGTGTATTGCCTGATCAATAGACAAAAAAGAGAAGCTTTATATTTCCTTACACTTGAGCTAAAATTCGGATAGTATTTGCCACCTT
>JAECUM010033535.1:0-47455 GCA_016617855.1 Megalonaias nervosa
ATCTATCTATCTATCTATCTAGATATATATATATATAAAACGCTCTCTAAAACTGAAATTTGCTGATTCAAGTTCAGTTGATACAACATGAAGGTAAATTGCTTATCGACTTATCATTACTTACCTTTACTGAGTATCAATTAGCCTTATTAAATATTTCTAAATATATTGTACCAAAACGTGCCTGTTTATATATGATTATGTGTGTGAGATAGAGCGAGGGTGGAATTTAAAGTCTCAGTTCTAGAAGTCATTTGTCCTAGATCATGGCGAAATGAAGACAGGCAAAGTTGGAGAGAACATGACCATTATTAAACTTACAAGGTCAGATATGATGTTCCTTACTTTAAGCTACTTTGACAACAGCGTTGCATCTTCAACGTTGTTTCACTCTGTATGTGATGTAAATAGACCAAGACATTACTATGGGAGAATGAAGTGTACAGAAGACAAGAAGAGGAACACATGCAGCATTCCAATTCAGAACGTTACACAGATTGATACGGGGTATACAACTTCTGGTACAACAACAATGGCAGCACTAAGCAATGCTTTATAAACATCACAGGTATTATATGATGATTATTAGCATACAAGCACACTAAATTCCCTAAGTTTAGTGACAGAGATAATCTGTGCAAAATAATATATTGTTTAATGAGATTTTCACAGCTGTTAGAATCCGTTAAATTATTTCTTCTGGCGGTCTTTATCAAATCCAAAGCAATTATCAACTGCATAGTCTCAGGCTAAATATTATTTTGGTAGTTAAATAAAGATACTGTATACCTCAAACATTCAATTTTAAGTTAAAGTCAAT
Organism: Megalonaias nervosa; assembly: GCA_016617855.1. Classification (NCBI taxonomy): domain Eukaryota; kingdom Metazoa; phylum Mollusca; class Bivalvia; order Unionida; family Unionidae; genus Megalonaias; species Megalonaias nervosa. The sequence goes on from JAECUM010033535.1 coordinate 821, forward strand.
TATTCAATATCATAGTGACTGAGACATTAATCTCGTGGAGTTGATAATGACATAATAAACGTCTTTGTCAACTGTAATCCCGCTATGTGCTATTTTACATATCATCTGATAAAAAAAGTGTAGGTTCTTCTTTTCGATTGTGCATGTATATTATTTATTTTATCTAGACAAGCCTATAATCGCTTGGTTGGGGAAAACGTGACGATAGGCTGGTACTACAGTCAACAAGGGATGAACCGAACAGTATGGGTCATTCATCCAAAGGAGGGAGTAATGATGGTGTTGCAACAATCCAATAATTCAACCATCAGGAGTAATTTTCATAATCGTTTTTAATACAGCGGGAACTCGTCGAGAAGCTACATGTCATTCATGTTGCTAGATCTAAGCATGTCGGATACAGGCGTCTACACGATCGAAACCCAACATGGAAATAGAATACCAGGCGGAAAAACATTGATTGATGAAGGTGAAAATCTGTCTTTTAATAAAGAAGTAATAATAATATTTTCTTTCACATAAGATAACGATCAGCTTTAGTGAACAAAGGAGTATTGACACAAGCTAAAACGTGTATCTTATCATACGATACTATTCATGCTTAAGAAGCATTGTTCATAGCCGGTTCCATTTTGCGGCACAATACTTAACTTTCCAATTCGTCACTTTTCTGCTTGCTTTAAGTTTGATTATTTACTGACATGCCGCAAAGACGAATCCAAAGTCATTAACTTTGTCGCCGCGAAACAAATAGTGCAGTAAGGAAAGATATAACAACCAATGTGTATGTCTCGTTTTGTGTAATTTTGAACTGTGAAAAAACCTCCCCAATTATGTTTTGAGAGAATCGAGTGTATACCTTGTTCTATATTATGTTGAAATGGCTAAAATAGATTTATTCGTTATGGAACCTGATACATACAAAACTGATACCCGTGGCAACGACATTCTTTATGATTCAGTGAACAAATCGTTTTTAGTGTCAAATTGTGAGTGTATATAGTGCCTGTGGGTTGATTACAAACGTAGGATTTCTAAGTCGTAGTTAGTATTTATATTCCCTGACGGCTAGATATATTTTATATATCTGATAAATGTTCACGGTGGCAAGTGGGTATTCTCGAACCAAGTTCCATATGCTATGGTAATAAAACCCTTTGGTCATGAGTGTCCGAAAATGATATGTGACGTATCCCAACAGTGCATATGTATTTTGCTCTCTTTTGTCTTGGTGGAGTAAAGACATAATAAGAGCGGCGAAGGAAACTACAGCGCCTGAAACAGGCATATTACGAATATTATGAAATCATATTCAAGGAGACCGAAAAACATGCATAAACCTTCTATGTCTATGGCCGTTTTGTCTTATATAAGGAACCTTAAGACAGGAACATTGTTTGATTACTATAGGATGGTCAGTTCAATGTACTGTACACATTTTGTCTAACTCGTGCGTGCGCGTGCCAGTGTGCTATTTTCTTGAACCTAGTTTGTCATAAATTCTTTGTGATTACTTTAAAATTAGTGCCAACATATGTAACACTGTTATGTGATATTAATGTTTCCTTTAATTATTTTACAGATACAAAAATAATAAGAGAAAAGAGTGAAGCCAGCAAGCATTGTATATTTTAACAAAATAATTCATTGCCCTAGAAAAAATTGTAAAAAGTGGAAATAGGACTTACGGTTTGTGAATATAATCCAAAATTTAATCATAAGATTTAAAAATACAAGTCCTATCACAAAACAATTGTAACACAATCCTGGTTCGAATCTCGATGAAATTCCAATATGGAGACGATGACGTCAGAAAAGACCGTTGTACTGGTGGTAGTAAATCCTTGATTGAATTACAGTTTATGTTTCCGTATAACTCCAAAATAAATTTCCACTGAATTTCTTTCTCCCAGAACTTTTTATAAAATAGCAAACACTTGTTTAGTTTCCTAGAGAATAAATTATTAAATTCCAAAATAAATGAGAATTAAACTGACAACAACAATTAAAAACACCTTGTTTCCTCAAGGTGTTAAAAACAACTCTGTCCCGATCTAGTAGAAAATAGCTGTTTTAAGCTGGGATGTTAGGTCACATGGTACTACACTTGATAGGCTGCGCGATTTACTAATTTGAACGTCGCAATAATATAAAATGCCATTTATCACGTATGCAAGAATAGCCCTATCTAAGTACCAGATTCTCACTCTGAAATAAATTTAAAATAAAACATTGTTTATTCAGACTACACTTAGGCCGAAATAACCTTGGCAATAGCCAATCGTTTTCGCGTAGTGTTTACAAAACGGTGTACCAGAGTGAGCTAAAACTAATGTTAAAGTAACACCTTTTACGTTTTAGATAAACAGAATTTACTGAAAGAAAATATCGAATCCCGTGAAAATAATCATTACAATAAAATATAATGAAACAAAAATAAATTAAAAAAGATTTTTAAAACTAACACACAAGCAATTTAATTACATATACGTAACACTGTACAAGCAAGCTTAGAAGTAATCCAATAGAGTCAACCAATTACTGAATCAATACCGCCCTCTGTAACATCATGTTCAACGGAGATTCTCAACAATTTGTTTGAGTATCAAGTTAATAATTATAAAGAATTCATTATTACTTTAAATCTATTGCAGGTTCTGTACTTACTCTCTTCCGAAATTAGAAGGTTGTAATGGAAATATTGCACCTGAAGTCATTACAGTATATAACGTAACGTATATGTTTTGCAATTAATTTTGTAGCGTATTGCAAATTTATTTAAATGAGAGTTGCAAAGAGGTTGTTACTGATATGTACGGATGTGATAAATGTAATTGCACCTCGACAAAAGGAACCACTTTTGGATAATGTTGATATGGCCCACGAACTACCCGGCAACGACGGACGTTGTTTGCAGTTTCGAAGTGATGTCCTGTCCGTTGAATATATTGATATCTTATCTGCCAGATTTATGCAAGCGTTTTCAACTGGCGTAGGGGAAACGGGGCGATTACTTTACTCAGGGACACATACACAATGTAAATATCACGACCTGAGATATTGATGAGAAAATATGTGCTCAGTGCAGGGTGTCAAACAAAGTATCCATACAATCGGTATATATAGCTATCAAAATGTGTTCTTGCTTTGCAAGTATTCACATTATTGTGCACCCACATTGTTCAAACATTTCTCTTAAAGCTTTAAAACAAATGTATTATCCACTAGAAATTATTCGTCGGTATAGTTTTGTGAAATGGTGGATACTCGGTTCGCTAAATTAAACTGCAGGTTTTGGTTTATCGTCGTGCAGCATTGGCTTTATGACCTTCAGGCGATATTGACTGCGACGTCTGGCATAAAAGTTGTGCATTGATACGTGTATGTAAAGGGGAGGGAGTAGATATATACACATTTAACTTGAAAGCATCATCATCATCATTATCAATAATAATAATAATAATAATAATAATAATAATAATAATAATAATAATAATAATAATAATAATGATAATAATAATAATAATAATAATATTATTATTATAATTATTATTATTATCATTATTATTAGAAACAAAACAACGTAGTATAGTATTTTGTGCTGATAAGGAGCGTCAAGACACTCACGAGTACATGTTTGCATATCATTCGTCCACATTGCACGATACGCATGCACTTCGCTTTACATTTTTGGTGATAGTTGAAAATATTCCCTAAACAACATGTGAATTGATCAGTGAACTGAAAGATGCCTTGCGGTGACAATATGACGGAATTCATATAACCTGTGTAACTGCTTGAATTTGCACGTTGATTGACAGGAGTGTAATTATCAATTAGTGACAAATAAATTATGAATTCTGCAAATGTTTTGTAATCACGTCTTAAAGAAGTATATCTATAGTTCCTGGATGTTCAAGCAATTTTAATTGCATGATGTCATAACATAATATGGCCGTCATTCGTCAGTAGGGCATTACAGAAGCTGTTATGTATATTATATCACACATATATTCAATAACGTTAGCTAGCTATTTCGGACTCGGGTAGATTAATTGATAATATTGAAATCAAAATTACATAAACCAGTCTATAATTGATCAATCGACTATGCAATTTCTATTAATGAGCATGTCACTTCTTTGAGTTCATACTGTTCGTTCTGAATAGTTACGCTCGTATTTCAACAGTATCATTAAATGCAAAAATAGATAACAGTAAAGCCTACATAGGAGACCTAGAGCGATGTATGTCTGGTTGTTGGTATACTTTGAACGTTAAACATCCTGTATGCTTTTGATACAGTTTCTAATTTGTCTCCTTAAAGGCCTATGTTTAAAAGCATGAAAATAAAACAGCTTAATTAAAGAAGAATAATCGATGAAGAAGATTACAGAATGAAACGAACATGGAAGGTAGATATAAACGAATGAACATAAATAAATGAACGAATAAACGAATGGATGAATGAAAAGATATTGGATTTATGTATGTGGAACTAGTCATAATTGAATAAATAATACAAAGTACGCAATGGAATCTTCTGAGTAGACTCGTGCAATGTTTAGAGTATATGAGCTCAATCGTTACTCTAACTAACCGAAACGGCCTGCTATAGATTGCTCAGATCTCATTTACAATGTATGTATTTCATTTACGATCCTCCTGAAGATTTGGTTTCAGGAGCAAAGCGAAAGATCCGAGTCCTTTCCATGGGCTTAGAAGCACCACCATTATGGCCAGTATCTAGCTTCTAAACATTCCAAAGTGTTTAGTAAATCCTGGAGAGGTAACCTTTAATAATTATTGTCCCTAATACTCCTCCTCAATAAGCCAGAGAAAGTAAGGTAATTGTACAAACGTTTTATGCAGAGGGGAAATGTCCTGGTCTCAGTTTGATCATATATACAGATTTCACTCTACTTTCATATCTAGCAAGTAAAAAACCCTTTGTTATTTATTTTCTCCCAAAGACCTATCGTAAGATGTGCTTCTTCCGCAAAGGTCGTCATAACACATATATGTGCATAGGAATCTCTCCATCTCGACAAGGATTAATAATAACAAATTCCGAAATGGCTGACGCATTTTCTTGGATTAACCTATCCGTATAGCAAGAGGATGGTTGAAAAAAAGTAAACACAATAATTTTACAAATGTTGTTCTTCAACATGCATAAGAAAGTGACGATTAGAATTGCAGTATAATTCGTCCGTGCATTTTACAACGACATCTAATTTTTCGTGTATAAAAAGATTGCCACAAGTTGGAGTCATATATTTTCCACTCGACATAGTTCTGGTATGTCTTTGTTCAATCACGGCTTTTATGGGTCATGTTATGATCCATCTATTGATTATTTCAAGTGTATGGTTGATAGTGTTCGAATCATGGATGAGGTCGAAGTCGGCAGGTTTAATGCATATCGCTTAATCGTTTATACACGAGATCATGTCAGTAACATACCGCACGTTGTACAGTCATATATCCTATGTTGTTCCAGGCACTCGGTAGCTGCATCCAGGGAGATGCTTATCGCTAGGGTATTTACCCCACGGGTAGCCTTTTATTAGTGCAACAACGATATCACCGCCGAAATATTTAGACCAGCGTCTGAAACCGGAGATTGTCAAGACCATAAACTTATTTGAACCACAACACACGCAAGTTCCAAGGTACGAGACTGAATCAAAGAATGATGAGGTCGAAAGGATCACATTCGTGACCAGGTTCCACTCCCAAATGTGCACTCAGTCCTCCAATTACGATCAAATCTCCACAATATGATGCCCGTTGGACCGAAGATGATAAGAAGGTTTTCGCGTGCAATAGACTTATGATTGATTATTACCATTAGCGACTCAACTATTGAAATCGTTTACACTTCGTCAGTAACAACAATATCAAATCCGGTTAGTAAAATTATCAGTGAAACTGCTCAGCAACGTCTGGCACAATCCAATACGGATTCGATGTCTACAACTTCGGCAATGGGATACTGCTTTGGAGACCTGAAGTATTAGACATAACCGATAACGAATAAACTCAAATAAAAAATGTATCCACCCTGCGTGGAACATGGACGCGCTTGTGTTGCTACATACAAGTATTGAAAATTACAAACATTACGAGATTAGAGATCGAAACAAGTAAGGGTCACTGGAATGTCAGATTCTTTGTATTTTCCTCCTTTCGATGCATTTGGGGAAGACCAAGAAAGCGCGTACAAGAATAAAGGATTGTCAACAGTGTTATCAGGCAGTGATTCAATAGTTCAGTTATCTGAACAACGGAAAGCAGATGGAAGCAATTCATGACAATGTGGCAGAAACAAGTCGTAGCCACCCGTTACAATGAGGGTTAATCAATGTTTGCTGGTCCGTCCATGATATTTATCAAAGACACCAACTACAGTCTAGACAATAACAAATTCACAATTGACGGAGCATTCGTTCATTCCCGAGCCCATCTTAATTCGCACGGGTAGTTGTCATGCACAATTAAAATGACACACTTTTCGGGTTTGTAAAGACTTCATTAAGGTGATTTTCGGGGCTACAAATGCAGTCACTTTAAACAGAAATGGAAACTCCAACCATGCAATTTGCAGTGATGCTTCCGCCTCCGAGGGTAAAGTAGAGATTTCCAATTTTACGCTTTGGATGCACTCACTGGCTCCATCAGTGGTAATAAAAGAAATTTTGACATCATTTATGGAGTTTGGCGGAATATCTAAAATATAGTTCCTTGCATGAAAACAAACTTGCACTAAAGCGATGTCTGTGGAGAATTCTCATGGTAAATAATAACCCAGCAAGGTATACCATTTAACGTCATTGATATTCTAAACATCCAAGTGGACAATACGATGATGTTTTCAAACTTGGCAGTGACTAAGGACTTGTTGAAGTTAAATGGCTACCAAGAACCCACATAAAACATTTCCTTAACATTGATAACAATCAAGTAACGAGTGTATGTCATCGGTTGTTGCAACGCATGGGTCTAATCCGGAATGTTGCCTTAAGCTTGCCGATATGCCAGCATAAATTCACTGATTTGTACCTGATTTATCATTTCTCTCTATACCTCGTTAGGCCGTCCATGGTGGACATGTACTTCCAAGAACGGTGTTCGAGGAGACAAGGATAGTTCGAATAGACCTCATCCGTGATGAGAAAGAAAACATGAGTTCATTGGAAACTTTCGCCGACAGTTATCAGGGACCACTCGTAGTAAATGCATTGAACAAATTAAGATAAGTATTAACCATCTAAGTGGAAAAAAATACTGGCCTAGTAAGTTTAACAACTGGTCGACTTATTTTCCTTCTCCCTGCAAATAGCGTTGAGAGACGTAAATCTCGCATCTTGAAAGAGCATGAGTCTGGATCCTATGTGTTAATCGTAGCCCGAGACAAAAGCGGGTGTGGTTGAATAGCATCACTGTCAAATAATCACCGCCGTGTTTTTTTCTTTCGTTTTTTATGTGGAAAACCAAGGCATCTCATCAAATTAGACTGTTTGAGACATTTCACATACTCAGCATCACTATCATTAGTCGTCAGAGACGAAATACGGTTCAAAGTACTTTGCATCTATATGGATCGACTGGTTTGGAAAGGCATTTAACTCCCATTTCATTGTCTGATATACCTAATAAAGTGTTAAGAATATCGTTAAAACCATCAGAGCAAAACATCGTTACAATGATAATCATGTTTGAAAGCATCATCACGAGCTTGCTATGAAATCCGCTTTACACATGTAATCAAAATTAATTATTCCTTTCGTCAAGCTCTACAAAACATACCATAATATTAACAGACAGAAAAGAGAAAAGAATATGGCATGCTTTCTATAAATACATGCCTTGCACATATTCATAGCAGTTATCCGTTAGAAAAGTAAAACCCATATATTATTAAATAAAACTGGCGACAGAGATTTAGTACCATTTTTCGATTTCTATTGTAATGTATATACCAATGGTGTTTTCTCTCTTCCTTACATTAAGCAAAATATCATTATTGCAAGTATCACAATATTGCTTGATAAGTGTTTGGAGAGGGAAATATATAATTGAGTCTGACCAACGTGCTGCTTTGAACAAAGCGTTGGGCCACAAAATATAATATTATTTTGTTAGATTCTAGCATGCATCAAGATTTAACACATACTAGTGTGTTCTGATATTCAAATGATGTGAAATTATCCAGCAAAATTCATGAATGAAAAATGTACTCGGAAAGCATTCCATTTCATCGCAGCACTATTCAAGGAAATTTCATTGTGTTAAGCTAGCAGAAAACGTACTAAGCACAAAGTCCAGGATTGATTTATGAGCCTGTGGCATGATACAAGCGTTGATGGTACTTCGTGCCCTCGATAAATGATTAAGTTTATCAACACATAATGATGGAGTTTCTTTAAAATATCGACTGCAGTGAACAATTCTGGCTTGATATCCCCATAATCGTCACAGTTATGATGTATACGTTCGTGAATCTGACACAATTATAACAATACCTGAGTTTCTCCCCGTCTCAGTTTTATCCAACGTATGAGGTATCCACGAGATATTTGGTTGGTAATATATGCTGGAACGGCTGGGTAATCTTATTGTCATTGTGATCTCTCGTTCTTGTAAAATATTCGCCTGTCGATAGTAGAAGACTGTGGTTGAAATATACATGGAAGTCCAAGCTCCATATTCACGTAACTCTTCGACTTGAGTACGCATAATACACACATATGTACTAATTGAATACAAGAGATGACAAAGTAGCAATGCATTATATACAAAAGCGATATGGGTATTTAGAATGTTTTGTATTAATGAATAGCACATCAGTGCCTGCCCTATGTCGTCGCCACGCACCTCTAAACATTTTTCTCTGGGTAACAAAGTATTAAATGTATACCAACACAAATAAATAAATTTTCAGAGTCGATGAAATTAATGCTCATTTTAATAATAAGAGCAGATCCGTCTCCATGCTATTTTGTTTTCTTCGCTGCGTTAGATAATTCATATGTTGAGGAACTAATAGAGCTGACTGCAAGCTATGATGGAGGTCTGTACATATCACAGGTATCTTAGGATCTTTTTAGCTATTGTCATTGATAAATTACATCGTCTTATATATTGTTACAGTTCATCTACCGGCCTACATAATTCCTGTCACAATCGGAGGATTTGTTGTGATCAGTCTCATGATTTGTCCTAATATGGATTCGACTCAAGAAAACACGCAGTCTGGAAACAGGTAATAAGAACATGCAATCATATATGTTTTAGACTTATATTTAGATGGTTGCTATCGATACTTGGGATATTTTATATCGATTATACGTTTTGCAAGCTGCAAATTTCTTTACCAATCTTTAAGTTAGCAATTCTTTGTTGTTTTTTCTTGTCGCAATAAATATTCTGTTTTCTCCATCACAATCCTGTTATCTAGTTTGAATGTTAGGAATACATTAAAGACCTATCTCACACTACATCAACCGTTAACTTATTTTGGAATATGCCTAATGCTATAATGTTCTTAGCAGGGAATATGCGTCTTAGAAACGTTCTTTCATTTACTAACAAATATCAGTGGTCATTGCCACCACCATATAAATCTTGTCTGGAACAAATTGTGTGTACTCAATTCATAACGTTTTGTGTGTGTATATATTTTGTTTTAGGATGATCAATATTTATCACAGATTATAAAAAGTACTTTACAATCACTTATAATTAAAGACGTATTTTGGCAGAATTTTGTTACTGCAAAGTTCATTATTCTTTTTGTAGAACGACACCATGAACTTGAGAAATGTGATACTGATTTATATCTTACGCCTATCGCAGGAGAACGATCTCTGCCGATACCTCCGAGTGAGGAAGTACGTATAGATCATTCCAGTATCTCTCAAAAAGCTCAAGTTGATACGAGCAGGGAATTCGTACCCATGGTTCATAGTCCGTGCATGGATGGATGTGAGATGATCCGCATATCGAGTAATGATGATTTCCAGAATACGCCGAATAACAACGAAGTCACCGCTGAATCAAATGAAACCTTGATCACGCCGTTTCTGAATGCGTGTGATTATTTAACAGTGGAGTATGTGATGGAAAGTGCTGTGTAAAATAATCAGATTGCCGAACTGTTTATACGTATATTTATAGATTAAAATAGACTGCAAAGCGACTGTTTCGTGAGAAATTGCATTTCATTTGGCATAATATATCAATGTGACCAAACGCATAAATTGAGAACAAATTCAATATACATTCACACAAATTTCATCCGTTATCACATTGCAAGGGAAATAGTTCCGACGACAGTTTAATTGAATTTCAATGATTAAAATCAACAGTGAAAAATGAATTGCTAATGAATAATTTAGCACATCTAGTTTGATTATATTATTTGAAGTTTTAAACTGAAACGGACTAAACAATATGTTAATGGATATATGTTTCGCGACTAAACAAATCTTGAAAGTATTTCTATGTTACATTCGGTGGGTTATATCATTTCGAAATTTCTAACTCTGTAATTGTCATATATCAAGATTTATATATATAGCATACTCATTTCCTAAGTTCACACATTACGATTCCGGATGGTTTCAACGTGTTCTTTAAATGGTATCTTTGTAGATGATGACGTCATATGTGTATCAGTCAAAATTATCTAGACCAGATAGTATCATGTTCATTGAACCATGGACACTTTGAAGGAGAACCTTTCATACCAAACAGCCGGAATTTATACTGATAAAATCCATCTCGAGTTACAAATGCAGAAATTTATATTGCTGTTTCCATGATAGGAATTTGTTACAGCCCTATACAACGATCGAATCGGCTGCCATCGTTCGAATTTTCAGTTTTGACAATGCAGTCCTCGAGTCTTGGAAACTCATCTGTTTTTGGTGACACTATTTACTTTTCATTAGTCAGTACACATTCGGATGAAATGAGCTGGTTTCGCCACATAATGGTTAACTCCGGCTACGTTTGTTTGGTACTATTACATAATTTTCCGGCAAATATTTACTTTCTGTTTTCAAACATTCCCGTTTGAGAGGTTTCATCTTTTAAGGATGTTCTTTTATATGTGAAGAATCTGCAAATTCAGCGTCATGATGGATTTTATTTGTTGCAACATCTGGAAACATGTACTCACACTCAAACAATAACTGAAGATTTGAAAGTTTCTGGTCCAGATTATTTAATAACATCCCATTCCATGCCGTCGTTTATCTCCACACTATGTAGGCAGGTACAGTTTAATGGACTGAATAATTAACATAGCCAACTTTATCAATATACTCAATTAACATATGTATATGGCACGCTTTTGTCTGTTTTTGCTTCTAAGGGGTCAAATTGATATAATTTATGCTACATACTTTCTTTTCAACTGAATAAAGATCATAATATTTTAGCATGAAGGGGAGTTTGAAAAGAAAGCTAGAACACTATCACCAGGCTGAAAACTCCTTCCCTTTCTATTTTTGTCATGCATTAATTTCATTCTTGACTAAGAAGATTGAAGATGAATTCATGCAGCTTGACACACCTCTGACAACTTATAATTTGAAATTAGAAACATAGTCAGGAAAATTAATCAGCAAATATGCGGTTGTAAACGTTTCCATCTTAATAACCTCAATGATTCACCGACAGTATGTCCAGTAAGTTCATAAGGACTATAACCTAATAATTCTTGATAAGTCATGAGGACTTGAGGAAATGGAATTACAGGTGGTCGCTCTCCGTTAGTCCCGCTGACATAAACTACCCGAACAACAAAAAAGTTGTTCCGCAATCAAATGAATAAATAAAAAGCGCGGCAGAACCCGTGCTACATGTGTTAAATGTTCTCGAAATAAACAGGCAGCTCGACTTCGACAGTATAAGACATAGATAATACGTCTTCCCGAGGTAGGCGATGTGGAAGAAAAGCTTCCAGAAACCATGGAGAAGAAACGCTACTCATCGCAAATAAGGATTAGATAATCGTTGCGTATGGTAGTCTATGAATACAGCAAATACCCACTCGTATACAGCTAATATATGAGCAGCATCTGATTTTCCTGTTGGAGTTTTAAGTATTCTGGGAAGTCGTTCTTTTGTGATTTGTTACATTTATGTGCTTGATCTAGTTCTAATTTCGGTGTCAATATATGGATTTATGTGCCCCCGTATGATCGTGTGACATTCAACACAGCAGTAATTATTTTAAAAACGAACATCGTCGCGACATTGGCTACAGTCACAAAAGAGGTTTTCCAGTTTTTTCATCCAAGGCTTTTCTCCTCGTTGATAAGTCGGTAGAAGACAGTCTTGATTGTGTTAATTTTGTGGTGAAGCCTTCTGGGAAACGATATCGAGCTTCCACTCTTTCACTGAAGACACACAAATGGATGGAATTGCACTAATCTGATTTAAACAGAGAAATTGCAAAAATAGAAAGGCGTTCTATGATAGAAGTACATGAAATGATTAGATCACTGAAAGAGTGAATACATAAGTGCGAAAAAGGACTTTAAGGTGAACATTAAAATAATACTTACCTATGCATCGCCGTATTAATTTTGAATTTATCCAACTTTGATAGAAGCGATTACGAGAGGAAAAATGAACAGATTGTTTCGGAGGTCCTAAGAAGAAGGTGGATTGATATTAGCTGCAAGAAATGTCTTTATTTTAGACTGCATTTGTTTCCCAGATATTAGATTCTACTGTTCCATCATGCTTTATTCATGAGATTTTACACAATGTGGATGTTTCAAATTGGTATGGCATTTAAGATTTACATTCAGGATTAAAGTTAACTATTATGAATTTGTGTTTTGAACTTGTAAGGTTTGTAGCCCTTAATGTTCATTATTTGCGCTTGATTAGGGATAAATGCTAAACGTGTTGCTTACTCATTTGACGGGACCAAGTAAGTTGAGTTTAATAATTAGAGTATACACGAAACACCTACTGTCCTAAATAAAACAGTGTTCTATCAATTGGACTAAAATGCCATGATTTGGAATGTAACCTGAAAGCAATGTTGCAATTAGTTACTCGGCAATAATACAATTGTTGCAGTAGGAGTATTTATTTGAGGAGCAATTGCCGATTGTCTCAGAGTTACAGTACGCAAAATTAAAATTTAAATTGTTTAAATTATTTGATCATATTATGGATATTGAATAACGAATTCGGAAAGATCTGTCATGGAAGATATCAAGAGAAACGTTGCAGTATTAAATGAAAACATATCCATGACACTGAATTACTTGACGAAAAAAGGTATAGCCAATCAGCCTTTACGCAATTGGATGTGCTCTGTAGCATGCAAGCTTCTGATCAGCCAGAAAGAACGAAGGAATGACCCGAGTAAACTGTAACATTTCTATTCGCAATCTCAGCTACAATGTATTGATGATATCAGGTACTCTCTTCGTCTCGGTTAGTGTCATTGTGGAAGAAAATGCTCACACAAAAACTACTAATTAATATGGATAGAATGCACATCAAGGATATCCCCATATTCTGCTGACGTGATGGTCCTTTAAAGCTGAATAAAGTTCACGGATGTTTAGTACTTGCATACTGTAGGACAGTCATAATTAGAAAGGCATTATCAACGACAAAGTCAGCACAGATTCAACCAGGTACAGGCAAAAGGCATAACATACTGGTACTTGCGATATCGTGTCCGATTCTCAGGTAACAATTCAATCAAATCATCAGCAAAAGTCATTTGTGATGCAGACACTTGTATTTGTACCTGAAAAGGGGTAATAAGTATGTTCTAATTTGCAGTATTGTGGAGTATCTAACGATGGATCAGTTGTCCTGTTGAAAAAATATACTTGCTACGTTGTTCCTGTAAATATTCACCGTAAAGACACAAAGTAATTATCTTAAATGACAAAAATGCAGCCTCCTGGTGTTTTACGTTAACTCTGTACAATATTTTGCAGAGAAACATTACCAAATAATGCAAAATGTATAATGCATGCAAGTAAATTAAACATTTTACCAATGCTACAGCGTTTACAAGATGTTGTCCAAGGTTTAGAAGTTCAATATGTTTTTCACGTTGTCAATATATGTCGTGTGTCTGTAACTAGAACCAAATATTAAGCTGTTTGTCGGTGTAGCTATGTTACTAATTGCTTACAGAAGAGTCAAAAAGTAATATTGTCATTAAATTTTACCTTACCGCAAACATAAGTAATTAACCGGGTAGTTTTAGGTGGCACGAATGAAATGTTGTGCAGGCCAACCGAGCCTTATCCCAAAAGCCGCTTTCTGCAGTGTTGGTAATGATAATATCACAACAATTCATGATGTTCTTTAAATGGTTTGTTTTCCAATCCAACATAATTCTCTTTAACATTAAATAGGGCCCGCAGCGTGGACAATATAATATATCATTTCAAAGACTAGTATAATAGGCCAAAATCAGACCATACCAGAAAGAAATTGAAGTTTAGGGCAGATAATACGGCAGACGGTACTCTCAGCATTGTCTGGTACTTGTTATGTCCAGTTAAAATTTGTGGTAAGGAAATGAGTGGGATATTGCATGATTTCGTTGCAGCACTGCATATTTAGTATATGCTGAGCAGGATTAATAGAATCAGTATTGAGGCCTGCACCGAGACAAGGTATCCCCGCGAAGTATGGTCAGGTCATACGAATCGCTGCTACATTTATTCTTATGACGTGTTGATTCAGGACACCTATTAGGAAATGTGTGATTAGTTTACAATCTTGGCTTTTTCATTCCTTTTGTGTTTAGGTCTTCGGCTGACCTTATGTACATGTGTCTCACCTTCAAATCGAAATATTTATAGTTATTTGACAATCTTGCTTTAATTGATATCACCCCGGTTAATGTTCATGTGGTCTTCAACCCCTTTCCGTAATCCAAAGTTCAACATATTTGTAAGCCATAACGTGCTTAATAATGTTAATGATCTGTTAAGTCCCGAGAGATATGCTTTCTTAGTGAACTTAATTTTCCTATTTACATGTTGTTATTCTTGTCGTTTGATTTTAATTCAACTCAGTCAGGCACAGCTAGGGACTGGAAGCATAGCATCTCTTTTAAAATAGTTCATAGAGCATAAACACCATAACTGAGACAACCAGACTGAGAGAGGAAAAATAAGGCTAGCAAGACAGATTTCTCTGACCTTATGTACGTGTGTCTCGGAAGGAGCTAAAAATACTAACACAACAGTTTATTAGTTTGCTCTTAACTGTTTCTTTTTATCAAAAAGTATGCCAATTATGCAAAACATAATAATTAAAATTATATTTTTCTGTGTATAACCTTTTCCGTACAGTTTCTATCATGTAAGTGCTTCATCCATTGCTATAATAGTTTGGTTGCATTAGGTTAATTTTGTATTTGCCCGATCGAAAACTTCCTAGTAGTCATTTTTTTTATAATATTCTATGTATATTTTTGGCATGAACATACGAAATCTGTGCTTTCTTAAATCGTATATGCTGATCACGTAAATGGTATTGTTCCCTAACATTTTTTACAATGCTAGTAAGCATCATGAGACCTTTTAAATGGCGTTATTTCATCATAGATTCCCCAAAAATTTTGAGAATCACATTTTCCCAGTACATATCGTTTTCGTTTTATTCTTTCGGTATCAAACCATTCTAAACCATAAACACATCATCTCTTTTCTGGGAAATAATTAGTTCTTTCTCGTAATGTATGCCTCCTTATTCTCTCCTTTTAAGTCTTTCAATAAATACACAAGGGTATTGCCTAATACCAAAATGATTTCAAGAATTCCTTACATAAACTAAGGAAGATGGTATGTATGTATGTATGTATGTATGTATGTATGCATGTATATTCATATTTATGTATGTATATATGTATACACGCATGTATATGTCATTTACTTTTTGTATGAACGTAAGCATAGTTTCTATGCATGTACGCGTGTTGAAACTAATTATTGTATTGTTTATGGGCGGTTAACTATCTCCAATGAGCTAATATTTCTTACAACTGTAAATGCAAGTGGACTCTAAAGGTTGTTTCTATTATTACTTATATGAGTAAATGTAGGATGCAGTTTTTGAGAAATTCAGTTAAACAATATAATTTCCAATTATAGCACGTCTCCAGTTAGAACTAGATACAACTAATGTTGTGAGCTATATCATTAACCATTGTCAATTTAGTAGATCTGGTATCACGTCCAAGCAGGCTTAATAATACATTGGTTAATAGATGATGGTGTTAAACGTGTACAAATTTGATGATGATATCGGAGGGCTGTGGAGAATATCACATTGGAAAGTTCGTTGTGCGCACATGGATAGGTGTGTACGTTTAAATGTTTAATATTTAGATTCAAAAGTTGTTTCTTTATCTGTCGATCGGTCTCATAATTACCTGGCATTCCGAAATGGATTTAATAAGTCTGGCGACCTTGTTATTAATGCTGTGAAGGAATTGAACTAACAGCCTCTATTCATCCGTACATGCAGTAGACTCATCTGGCTTCCGTTTGACTTAGCTATATTTGTTTTGGTCGAATAGCAACTGACTTCTATAATATTTCATACCTTGCTAGTCTCCTATTAAAGTCAGACCGAAAACCTTTTAACGTGGAAACGGAAACAAATAATCATGGATTCAGAGTCTTATGTTACACTATGACTTCGCTTATATTCTGGAACATGTTCCTCTGCTTCTTCACATCAGATGTAACACCAGGTAATATGCAGAGCAAAGTGTTTTGGATTAATTTTAACATAATACACAATTGATAGGTCAAACTACAACAGTTTAAGACTTGTTGTCCACATTCGTTATCAAAGGTTGCCTAATACAAAGGTTCCTCATTTGTTTAATTGTGTTATCGTCTATAACGTAATTTTGACTTGAGTTTGGTGTGAGAGCTTGATATGTTAAAGTTTTAACACATTAAATAAAGATGTGAAGATAATTTGTGTATGAGACTATATTTATTATTCTAGATTGTTCAAGGATAAATGATGAAACTGCCACTATTTAATTTAGCTTTTAACTATATATGCATTTTTTCAACTTGTAGTTTGGTTCGAAACGCAAACTGATACACCTCACCAGTCGGATGAATTTTGGCATGTGTTGTAAAATGACACATTGTACTTGTAGTTTAAATTCACGGCTTTTGATCTTAAAAGGTCCAGTCCAAACATAATAATGATAGAGATCGTGCTGTTGATGCATATTATTGATTATATATCAAACCCATTTGATCAATGATAAGTTTCCCGTCCTTCATATTGTTACTACATGCCATGCCTGCAAAACAAAAACAAATAGGTTAAGATGTTACGTTATATTGTTCAAAAGAGCTTGGAGAAAGGATGATTATAAAGAGCACAAGCATGACCCCACCTTTTAATCTGAGGGAGAATTATTTTAAGTAGGATGTTTCTTGTTCGAAGCAGTTAGTATCCTAACCAAAATGAAACATATATCACTGTCATTATTTCATAGTTTATTATGCGAGAAAATCAGCCTATGATTATGATATGCATCAGTAATGGCCGGAATCATCTTGCTTCCACCAAACAATGTAGTGAATAAAACAGATAATAAACGCATGGCTAGAAAAAGCATTCATAATGAGAAGGTGGAATATAACTGGTAGAAAAATGTCACTCACCGTACGAAAAGGTAACACTAGCCTATTACATACGTACATCGATGGATAAGGATATAATATTACAAAAGAACAGAACAGTCGATTGGTGTTTAAATATGATATCCTCCTTAAAGGAGAACTCCTTTCAATGTTTCAGAAAGTTAGTAGGGTGGATGAGGGACTTTATGAAATGAAAGTGTTTACACAACTGAAACTGGCCCATTTCTGAGAGAAGGTGGTACTAGGTGCTTCCAGTTAAACGATTTTTTGGTATGTGCAATATCCAAGAATTATATTTGGCAAGGTGGGTGGTCCATATGATCGGTTCGATCATTAGAATAGTTATTTAAAACTTGTATCTCTATTTGTTGATCTCCATATCAAATGATGATCGTAATGGCATGAATATTATGGAACCTCCAGACACAGAGAAGCACATATCCCCTACTTATACAACAACACAAAATGTCTTGAAATAATAAATTGATAAAGTGTTGCTTTCTAAACCAATTTATTTGTTTAATTGTACAACATAAATGAACGTTTGCTTTTTTAAAAAATAATCAGTGTCCTCTTCTCATCAATAGTAACGTTCTGACTAACGGTAGTTCCATTGGAATTTAGTGAATAAACTACACTACATGTGCAATGAGCAAAGATCATTAAGAACTCATGTGTGTTTAACAACTAAGTTTGTCTCTAAGCATATAACTCAAGTAGTTTATCAAGAAACATCTGACATATTTTTGAATCGCTGAGTATTATTGGTGATAGTGATTAGCAATCATTCCCGTTTTTTATTTTACATTTCATTACTTTAATAGAATATTTTTCAATCGTGATTCCACATCCATCGTTATCACGATTATTATTCTGATCAATATCAATGGGACGTTTTCCTTTAAAATCTGACTGCTCTTTTTTGTACCTATTATGAATGAAATGGATGGTAATAATTCTACCTCGTCCAATTTACCTCCAAATCAGAACAACTTCAAGTAATGCAAATCTATGTTGCAGCGAATAAAACCATGGAATTTAGGATTTAATCAAACAAGTCCAGTGTTTATCTTTATAACCAGAAGATTGAACGCTTGGATGGATCAAATTGCATTGTGTTCAGTGGTTCAACTTTCTATGGACAACAAAGGTGTACCATTAGCAAGTTTAGTATAAATATAATGTTAGATGAGGGATGCTGGATGATACAAAGGTGTCACGGACGGTATTGAAGACGGGCAGGGATGGTTTCTAAATATTACAGGTATTTCAAAGATTATGAGCTGAAGTGAAGTCATTATTCCATTCAAGTTCATATACGTAGTGAGTTCGCGTAATTTTCCTATTTAATCAGTAAGACTGCCCAGTGGCATTTTAGTGCTTATACTGCTTTGAAGCCAAACAGACTCGTCCAAACAGATCATATAAATATTTCAACACTTCTATAGACTCTGCTGAAGAATTGTTTGCACTAAAGTAAATTGTTTTAATATACAAGTGTCTTTGTAACATTTAAAGCAAAACATCTTGAGATCATGATTGTTTGCATCGATAGGGACTAGCATCCAGATAGATAAAGCCAGGAACTCATATCAGCTTACACTTAATGAACAACATACCTTTGATGTTTATATTTCAGAAAAACCACTTCTGCTTTTATCGGAGACAGTGTGCCGATTGGCTGGCACTACAGTCAACAAGGGATGAGGCGCACACTACGGACAATTCACCCAAACGAAGGAGTAATGATGATGTTACAATCATCCAATAATTCAACAATCAAGAATACTTTCCAGCATCGCCTATTATATAGAGGACACATATCGAGAAGCTATGTGTCATTGAGATTACTGAATTTAAGCAAATCGGACACGGGCGCCCTCACCATCGAAACTCTACATGGAAATACCGTACCCGGTAGAAAACAACTGAATGTAGAAAGTAAGAATAGTGTCTTAACGTGCAAATATATTTTTGTTTTGTTTTGTTTCTTCACTTAAGATATACGTTGGGTTTCGCGAACAACATCTTTATTGCGACTATCAAACATTCCCCTTGGTGTTACAAATGATATCTATAGCTCCTACACGACAACAGATTAACACCTTCGGTCATCTAATGTTCTTGAAAGCCATGCATTGTACCCTTACGGTTTTACGAATTATGCTACGACTCTACATCTTCAAGTAAGTAACAGAAAGAAAGTGAAACCTTCAGTTTAAGTATAATTAACAAACAATTTATTGTTCTGTAATACAAAATGAAAATTCAAAAGATGCTTAAAACATTTTGAGTTTTGTTCCAAATAATCCTAAATGTCCTATCATAAGCCTGAAAATAAAAAATATTCCAAGTGAATTCCGATAATCTTAATAATGTCATGATAAAATACATTGATGCAATCAACAATGTTTTTGAATGCGTTCACACAAATCCAATTCAAAGTCAATGAGCACATTAATTCTTCAAATTAATATTCTAGATCAATAATTCTTCCTGATTCATATCATATCCGATTGCAACAACCCAACTGTAGACTCTGATCAAGACTGGATTCCTACAGACTGACGCAAAACAGGGAATGTTTATTTGTTTATCCATCTGATCATGTTCGTTTGAACTATAACGCAATGCTCAAGAAGGAATATGCGATCAAAGATGTTCTACCGCATGTACTTTAAAAATGAAAAATGCTAATAATACGGTACATTTTGCAGTGGCGTTTATCTTGCATACTCGTTTCTTTTTTATGTATCATTTTGTATGTTGCGCTATATCGAAGTTTCCCGGTGCAATAAATTTATAAACGTCGATATGGCTTGGAAAATATATACATTACTGAACTCACTTGTACATTTTTGTTTCTGAAATGTACCCTCATGTAAGATATTTTATTAACGTGTTAGGTAAACCATAAATATAAAAGCTATTATCACACTGAAACCTTTGTAATACTTACATGGGTGAACGTCCTTTCGTATAAACATGCAATGAAACTAATTGTGCCATATACAGTAGAGAGGTTTGTGCATTGTAGTGTCAAAAATAAACGAATGGGAATAATGGTTAGATCACTAGGAGATACAAGTTTTGATATTAAATCGTATAAATTGTCACCAGAAAGGGTTGATTTATGCTTTGAACGGGTACCTGATAATGCGACCTCATGTGTTTGTATGCCTTTATAATATATGAGTAAATTATAAATATATTTGGTCATTATTATCTACATCTATTACCATTACGAGATCAGCAAGTACTGTTCAAATTGATACAAGTCACAATGAGCTTCCATATTAATCTCCAACCAGTTCTGGACAAAATCGGCAGAACTCATTGAGAACAGTTTAGGTAGTTTCCACCTAAATGTACCTGAGATTATAATAAAATACATTAATCCCCACGAGATACAGTCGTGTCTCCGGTGTATTTATCTAGACACGGAATAGTAATAACGTTTAAATCACTGTTGCAAATACTTGTTTCGCTTCTAAATAATATAAATTGTCAACAAATAGGATCGGTTTATGATTGAACAGTTACTTGATATTGTTTATATATGAGTAGATTACATATATATTTTGTAACCTATTATGTACATATCTTACCATTGCAGGCTCAGCTAATATTTTATTCAAGCTCCATTGCGATTCCACACTATTCTACAATCGATATTGCATATGATCTTCAGAGGACTGTAATAACAGGTAAGTAGTTTCTACATAAATTTCCAGGAGGTTATAAGAAACATTACATTCTTTCCCGATAAGAAATTATGCAAAGAGAGTTATACAGTAATTGTAATAGTGCTGGAAGGAAAGTGGAACTTGAAGGAGTAACTGTGTTGCGTTTCGGTGACAATAGCCTAGGCGGTGCAGTGTCTTAGTGAGCCTCGATTCAAAGATACTCGCGTTCTTCACTCAACATTAAAACAGTTTAACTGGCCAAGACGGAAATTACAAACTATGAAACATATTAATATTCTATTGTTGTTTATTAATGTATATTAATGATGTTTGTTCAAAAGATGTCACATGCATGAATGGTGATGATGGATCATTCCATATAGTTGCGGTGAGGGTTTCTGGTAGGATACAAGTTATTATGTAGAAAAAGTTCAAGTATACCATGTGTGATGGTTCTTGCTCTTGGCATAATTTTCTCAATTAAATGGCATTCATAAGCAGACACACTACCATGATGTTTGCTGATTATATCCACACCATCACTAACAATGTCGGAAATATTTTCAGGAATAACGATTCATGAGATGGATGAGTCAAACAATGGGTAGAGTTGCAATATGGACTTTTTTAGCCCAAACGGTAAAATAAAATAAACATTGTCTGAAAATGCAATATAATAATTCTTTCTAAGTTCGCAACACTCCTGTATTGTTTTCTCTTGTATACTGAATTTCTTTTCTCTAATATAATTCTTAAGAAAAATTACGTTAAAAATGCCTTGATCGGACCACCTGTATTATGTCTGGCCTAAAGGGTTGAGTAAATATAAATTTCTTCCATCTGTGAGTGTCTGTAAGTGTCTAGGCGCATCTACACCCCAAGCGGTAAATGTCCGCAATGGTCATTAGAGATGGGTCATGAAAAATATGACAACAAATATAAGAATTTAGAGTAACTAAAGGATTCTTACATCTACAACACAAAACCAAATTAATGCAAATGTATGCTCCAACTGACGCTCACCATCACATATGAGAGCAACCGCAGCCTTAGTGAAGCCAGATTATACAGCAAGTTCAGACTTCCTGAAGGAATAAACATTACCGAAAACATATGATATTTAATTTACACACAATATATGCTATAAAACAAACAATGAGAACAATTAAAATTCTGAAGCTGTTGTCCCTATGAGACCTTGAATCTAAATGTATGGATATATTAATTGTAATTCTAATATAAGGTAAATAGACTGGTTCTTGCAACTTACCTGTGTTTTATTCACTTCAATCCTTTCTAGATCATTCAAGATTTGTGATCATATTGCATAAGTCTTACACAAGTGTAATGTAAGCATTTGACGTTAAAGATGATCTCATCATGTCGCATTTGACCATGGGGTATTCTCAACGAATTGTAATTATACTAAGCGTTATTTGACTTCATATTTCTATAAATGTAGTTTAACAAAAGAGCGTTTTTATCACGTGATTAAAATAAAGTTAAAGTGGAGAATGTTTAAAAGAATGTACTAATTCAATTCAACATCTTCGATCTCTTTTTCTCAAAGGTTAAAATATTATTCATCTCGCTTATTTTGTTTTACTTTTGACACAAGTATTTGTTGTAAAATATCCTACTTATATTCTAGATAAAAATAAAAACAGACATAAATTGCATCATGTTATTCCTAGAAGTCATGGATAATGCAAAAATAACTAAGCTTACATCACTCTGCGTAACAAACTGCCCTATATCAGCGCTAGAAATCATACAGTGTCATGCTCTCGTATTTGTCATTGTTCAGTTTTGCAAAGGGGCATATTTCTGTGTAGCCAAAGCGAGCAGAGGTGCCTCGTACTAATGTGAGCGATGCAGATAACTTCTGCTGTGTTTGTGGTGAACTAACTTTTGCATTACAATTGCGCATTATAACCACTATGTATGAGAAAGGCTATCACCTTTATTTTAGAGGCCAAAAATTGGAGATCAGGACAAGAGGTTGGCCCACAAATATAGCATGCAAGACTTGTGCAAGAAATTTTCGCCAGTGGTTGAACAGGAAAACGAATATATGCCTTTAGCAGTGCCAATAATTTGGAGAGAGTGTTACTTCTGCAATGGTGCCTCCAGTTGGGAACGGTGTGTCAAAGAAGGAAAAGTGGGCCGTGCGTAATCCAAACATTCTATCAGCTATACACCCACTACCCCACGAAAAGGACTGCCGGTTCCTGATACACCAGAATCATTCTAACTTGAGTCAGACAAGCACTAGGAAGAGGATGAAACTTCTAGTCCTGAACCATCAACATTACATGCCCCATATTTTCTCCCATAGTCGTTTTCTGAACCTCACCTCATAACACAATGTTAACTGAATGACCTTGTCAGGGATTTGTAACAATCCAAGAGAAGGGAAGCGCTATTGAGCTTCAGACTACAGCAGTGGAAACTTCTGGCTGGTGATATTAAGGTTTCCTTGTTCCGTGACCGTCAAAAGGATCTTGTCCCATTCTTCTTCATGGAATGTGATATGGTAGCCTGCAACAACATCGATGGTGTAATGCATCCCGCAACATCGTTCATGGTCCAGATGAGTGGAGACTGTTCATCGACGACGAGTCTTAAATCAGGTTTGCTGCATAATGACAATGTTTTCCCATCAATTTCAGTTGGTATTGCAGTCCATATGAAGGAAACCTATGAAAACATGAAACAACTTTTGAGGTACATAAACTGTGACCAACATCACTGATTCTTGCTAGATACACAACGTTCTAAAGTTTTCTCTGCGAATGGGATAGTCGTGCGAGAGATTTCTACCACGTCAAGAGAGTCTGGCCACCCCGACTAGCATTGGAGTCTGTGAGGAAAAGTGTTCAGCATCCTCCACTTGTTGAATCAAGGAAGATATGTTACCATCTTTGCACATCAAGCTGGGTCTGATGAAGAACTTTGTCAGGGCCATGAACAAACACTACAGCTTTCAAGTACCTCCGTTGGAAATTTCCGAGGTTAAATGAAGCTAAGATACAGGAAGGTATCTTTATTGGTCCTCAGATTCGTGAACTTCTTCGAGATGATGCATTTCTTCAGCCCATTGCTACAAATGGAGCCCAGCAATGCTTGCAGACTATTGCTGGACAGTGTCAAGAGATTCTGATATTTAATGACACAATAGACAAGTCAAGATGCGCCGAGTATTCACTGAACAAGGACTAAA
Organism: Megalonaias nervosa; assembly: GCA_016617855.1. Classification (NCBI taxonomy): domain Eukaryota; kingdom Metazoa; phylum Mollusca; class Bivalvia; order Unionida; family Unionidae; genus Megalonaias; species Megalonaias nervosa. The sequence goes on from JAECUM010033535.1 coordinate 25,417, forward strand.
CTATTTAATCCTATATACATAATAGTTTTTTTCCTTTTCTTTCATATTAAATTTTATTTATATAGTCCTTTTGTTGTTTTCAAGGTGTTACATAAAGAGGACATGTAAAGCAACCATAAATAAAGGAAAAGACCTAGGTTTATAATTTATGCTTAAAACTCTAATTTCTACACAATATACATAAACGTAAATCTAAAACGTAAATATCTTGGAAACAATCGCCAGTCAGTGGTTTCAATTGTCATATTTGAATTTAGCACAACAAAATTCAGATTAAATAACACAGTTTATGTCTGAAGCAGACAACTTATAAAATATTGTAGACCTGTTATAAACAAAGTTTCCAGTATTTAGTATGAGTGAAATTTGCGTTTTATACATGCACCTTATTCTTGGTCAATTTCTCCTTCAGTACCATTCAGGCTGCTTGTTGGACTCATCCAAAGTGCTAAATGATCAGCATTTGTTTTCTTAGAGATACAATATCTTAGTTGCAAACCTGTATGGCTATCAAGCTGTCAAATTAAAATTGGTGTAGTTTATGTTTATGAATGCTCTCAAATGTATGTACGGGTTTTCAAATAGCTTAAGTGCCATTGACATTAATAGTATAATAGATTATCTTTTGCAGAAACATAATGTACATTTATATCGCAATGACCATTGATAATGGAGAATCGAAAATGTGAAAGCGAATAGAAATGTACAGAGTAACTACGAGATTCATGCGTCTACGGTAGCATCAACCCTAAGTAATGCATAATTTTGGTCCACATGCCACTCATGATCGCACATCTTCCAGTCAAGGCCTTAATAAACGCTTGTTTCAGAGTACATTCAGACATCCCGATTATCTATTATTAGGTGTTTATCACTGAAAAAATTCAGTCAGGTCAAACAGAATTGAACTCAATTTCTGAACAATGTCAAATCCAGTAAACAAAGTTACATTAAAATAGTATGCAATGGAATAAATAAAACTAACAAACAAATAACTAAATTACATATACATAACAGCTTACACAAGTACAATTTAAAATCATGAAGTTACAAATCATGTCATCATATCGACTTTGGCCGTGTTGTATTATCAACGAATCCTAATTATATTAAAGCTTTTGGGTACTCATTTGTACAGGCTTGGTTCACAAATTGTCTATTTTGCCAAGCGATTAAAGTAATCTAACATCGTATCACATTTAAATGAAACTTACTAAATTTGCTCAATAGTTTCTATCCCTTGTTCTTTAAGGCTAAAGTATTATTCAGCTGGCTTCATTAGCTTCATTTGATACGAGAGCAAATTAAAATACTTCAGTTACGGCATGTATAACTTAAATTATGCATTCAAATTAAATCCCTTGTATGCAATCGAGTATTTTATGTTTTGCAGATTCAGTTAGATATGGAGTGTTAATAATATTATCATCATGTAAATGGTCAATTTATTTTAATTACAATTTTGTTGAGTGAGGAGGTTATACTATGTCAGATGTAGATCGCAGCCCTGTCATCTATTATTATTTTCTTTCTACAGGAAGGAAATCCACAAGTTCACCAAAAACTATCACACACTTTACAAGTTTGATTGATAGTTAGTCAAAATCGATGACGCTTGATAAGGCAGTTTCTACCTAAATTTATAAGAGATTAGAAAATAATATATTTATTTCCCGATACTAAATTATCCCTCTGTCAGATTTCAGATCGCAATGTAGGTGGATTTTATATTCATATAAACATATATATTGTAACGTGCATCATATATGTCATTTGAGTCGTATATTATTAAAGTCTATCCTTTCATGACGTAAGGTCGTTGCCTTTATCTTTTCACGTTTCGTACGTACCAGACCTTACCATGATATGCGGGTATAATGTAGGCTGAAGTTATTTAATATACTCAAGATGTGCAGTTATATGGTACGCACTCGTGCAGTCGCATGAATACTTCAACATTTCAACAAATGTACAAAAGAACATGAATGAAAATTGAAACACATTTAGATAAAGTTACTCCCTAAGTTACATTTGACAAGTAGAACAAATCTCACGGTGGTCATGACCGTACTGAGACAGACATGAACATCCACTTAAGTTGATATATAGAAGAAAATAACACGAATGCATGTCCCTCTCTCAAAACACCAAAAATAAGCGATGCACTACTTTTGCTGAATAAAACGATGTTCGCTTCCTTGTAGTGCATCCACTGAATGTTTGAATGTTTCATGTTCTTTTGACAGTGCTTCTTGAAACATGAATACTTCTATGATTGGCTCATCAAAAAGGTTCAGTTTCGTCCCGCAACGGTTGTCTAAGGTTGTCAAATAATTACGATAAACAAGATAAGAGAGTACATGGTCATCTTTTTCTGCTTTTATATGCCCAATAGTATGAACCCTTTCCAAAATATAGAACTCGTAGAACGTGATATGCTAATTAATTGATTTTTGTTTCTACCAATAAAATCTGTATTGACATGTTTACTAAGTGAATTATCGTCTGCTTCTGACTATGTCAGTTCCATACTTTCAGATGCTATGCTTTCTTTACATCACAAGTGACGTCTGCAAACTGTGAATACTACACATGTACATTTTTATACCACATACAAGGAGTTTCTTTGTTCACACATACATAATCAGTCTGGAATACCTTTTGTTCTCCTCACTAGGACCATTTCAGATCATATTTATTTCTAAACTGTCACCTTCGTGTATTAAGATCCCTATTCACGTTTCAAAGGACACTATCTCTTTCTTATATATAGCGTTATATGCGGATTCACTGACTTCTGAATCGCGCGTTAATAGGGTACGTATGAATTCATTGAATACAACTTTAGAATATATCATGTAAACGGTCCATGATCAGAAACGATTTTGTTCTCGTCATTTCTCGGCTGTTTCCTAAAACTGTTTCATGTTCGCTGGCATCGTCTACTATAAGTTAACCAATGCTACATTTTATTGCAACCTAACCAGCTGCATTTAGTAGCATGACAAAAGACGGTCCATATGGCTAAATATATCAAGTGAGCAAAAGCGTCCAACAAAACAAATAGTTTCTAATATCCAAGATATCTTCGGTCTTCTCAATAAGGACATAAGTTTTTCCCAATGGCCCGAGCCAATGTCAAGGGTGGATTGTAACTTATACGAGTAATTAAACTCATCTATGTGTAGAAAAGAATGCGAACATATGCTGGTCTCCCAACTGGCGGACTGTCCTCCAAACACAGCATTTTAACGCGATAAAATAGCACCAGCGAGATAATGTGTCCTATCACGTGAAGCAATTCAGCCTCTAAATAAACATTGTCTAGGTCTTTGTCTACAGTACGGTTCCAAATAATATAATGCAAATATATGGTCACATGTACATTAAATGGTGAATTAGTGCATCTTGTAGTCATTTCTTCACACTATTATATAAGAAATATATCCATTATAGCGGAATAAACACTTCCATTGGCTATATTATAAACATTGTCATCAAAATCAATGTATACTAAATTGCATGTCTAATATAACACGAATCAATCAAGTGACACCCTAATGTACAAGAGTTTATATCAGTGATCAAATGTTCAAAAACTGATGTCTGTGTCAAATGTTCTGTTGTTTTAGAAGGACAGTTTCTCTTTGAAATATACTCTGTAGACAAACCTACTTTTAAATGTTAGTGGTTTTGTTTTGCGCATTATTAATTCAACTAGCGTCTGTTAATATTTATTTAAGAAATGAAAGATGCATCGCATGAGTTAGATTTAAAGAAACTGTATAGTCTTCTTTCCTCTCTAAAATATTTCCATTGAAATAAAAACTATGTGATAAACATAATCTCGGACGGGTAATGATTTAGTATTAAATTTATAATACTCGTTGAATGATGTCCAGATTTTCTTGCTAAGGCTCGTAAAATAACTGGACAGCGTTCAATATGTTGTTATTAATTCAATATTAAATCATTACTACATATCGCTGACAATATCCATACAAAATCTCTTGTACAACGTTGTTCATGGGGTTTAGCAGGATTAATATTCATATGTATAAGGTCTTAAGGGAGAAAGCGTAATATGTAAAACGGGTTGCATAACAGTATTGTAGTTAGTTTACACTTGATATGTAAACAGTGAAACCAAATTTTTAATGCTACATCTCACTTTAGTATTGCTTTTTTGGCTCTGTTCATGTACATTATATTTCGATGGAATTCAAAAATATGAGATGTAACAGATGACATTAACAAATTAACAGATGTAACAAAATAATTACAAAATGTTGCAGTATCTGCTTCAGTTGGAAATTCGCTTTACTACCATCTGTATAGCGGTTCATCTAATCTATCATTGACCATAGTAATAGTGGGCTAACATGCAAATAATACCCTTATAAAATGTAGATAAACTGAAAATCTAAGGCAGTGCAATGAAAGCAATGAAATATTATTTTAATTGGCTCCAGGTACTTTCCGACATTTTTGGTATATATTTGTGTATCTGTATGTGTGTATGTAAATATGTAATTAGATTTCAAGTTTATGAGATACCTGTTGTCATCGGAGCGGTTAGTGTGATCAATTGTACTACATGCTGCTTAATAACGCTGCAACCGATAAACACAAGTGATATAAAACCAGGTGTAATTGACGTGAGTCTTTTAAATAGATGCCTACGTATCCACTTGATATATTTTCTCTTAATGATTTAAACTTTGCTTTGACATATTTGTATGTGTTTCCTACTAACACTTTAATACCTGTCCGGTTCTCTACTACTGGTTCGTTGTACAATTTTCTCCTTGTCTGAAGTATAAAATCTTCATCCTTTGTCATTGTTTCGATCAAGCCTTTATTTCGACTCATTTTCAATCACTCGGGTTTATTTTATCGGGTTGATCTATTCTGATATTTTTAATTGAAATGCATTATTTGCATTCAGTTCATAAGAATAGTCATTCAAACGACTTCGAAAATATTGAATTTTAATTTTAACTTTTAATTTTAAGTTTCCTGAATTGAACAGTTCCTTGCATAACACATACCATTTGCATTTAGCATATATAAAAATAATGTAAGGTATGGTACCATCTCCACTGTGAAAACCACGAGTTATCAAGAGTAAAGCATTTTATTGTCACATTCGAAAACACAGATTGGTCAGTAGCTGATGTACAGGAATATAATTTCATAGAGAACAGTCCATGAAGCTTTCACCTTTGTTTTATAGACCGACATCATTCAATCGACGAATGCGATAATCGTTTGTATATTACGCCAATTGGTGGCGACAGACACCTGCCGATACCTTTAATGAAAGATGGACATGAGGATGATTCCAAAACCACATATAATGCACATTATATATATGTATTGTGTCTTAGGCTTCTATATTACAGTTTGTTTTTTTTTTATATTTGAATTCCTGTCTTAATATCTGAAGTGAAATATGTGTTTTTGTTTATTTTGAGATAGGATTTATTCATTTAAAATACTCTTTGGAATAAGTCTATTCATAATATTTTCTGAACTAAGCCACCTATGGAGCTTTTTATTAATTGATTTAGAGACATATTGGATTGAATCATTGCGATACTTCAAGACTATTATAACATCAACACTACTCCAGGCTAACGGTACTTCAGCATATTCAGTATTGGAATTCATTCGAAGACCACTAGAACTTTAAGGAATATTTCAGAATAAATTCAGAATAATGTAAGTTCTTTTTTACATTTACATCTCATATTCTGGAGAAATAATTTACTTGTTGAGTTTTAATAGACTTGGTGGCTTTTGCCTTTTCCTGTGGCTTTGTTAAGGACTATAAGGTCGTAACAGGATATTGCTGGAACTCAATACAAAGTTCTTTATAATATTTCAGAAAACATCAATTGTATAATTTAAACGTACTTTGGTTTTGAACCCTTTTAGTTCCTGGAATTTAAATTCACATATTGGAGAAATGTTTCGTGAAACCAACAAGTTTTCACTATGTCATCTAAAGTGGAAAACTTTATTTAATGTTGCCATAAAAAATTATGTTAGTATCCTCTTTCAAAGAAAACGAAATATATCAATACTTTCCTCATTTTGAGAGAATATCCAGGAAATAACTGGACTTTCTAAACACAACTTTAACTTGTTTGCTAAGCTCGTGATGTCTACTCTTCATCGTGGGTTCACAAATGTGTTACAATTATTGCGGTTAAAGAAAAAATCTTGAAGGGTTACGAATTGGCACCCTAGACATATCGGCAAAGATCTAGAAACTATAAAATAGCAGCTGAACAGACCCATGCCAGATTTGCATAGGAATAAGACTAGTTACTTCTCAGGTGGTTCCTAGCTGAGAAGGGTGATAAAGATTATGATAACCTACGATAACTTCAGACATCTTTTCTTAGTTGAAGAGTTCAGGAATTACGTTCATAGTGACGTCAAGACCTACCTTGATTAGCTAAAGGTGGGAACTTTAGAAAGTGTTGCTCGTACATCTGATGCGTAATCCTTTGCTTCCAAAGTTTCGTTTGTCAATATGTCTTATTACAGCAGTATTTTTTTGGGAAAACTACATGTCGGTCTCATACAGTGCATTCAAATCACAATCTGGCACAACTTTGAGGAATCTAACGTTTGATAAGACTGAAAAGAAGTCCTTCCCTCTTCCTAAGTACGCTTAATGCAAAAGGAAGGGCGCATTATGTCCGATAGCTAAATATTCTGACAAGCAGCAGATTAATGACAGAGCTATTCCAAATGCTCTTATTTCTGACAGGTCAATGGACATATTCAAAGCAGTGCATTTGTTGGGTCAAACAATCGCGCGTCATATTTTTTTTATGGATACGTTTGCACCATTAATTTTGAAAGGTCCACTTATTCGTGACTCTAACAAAAATATTCGAATTTAAATATTAACGGACACATGCGCTTGTTAGATAATTTTATGACCAGATATATTGCCTTTGATGTCAGGTTTCTTTCTAGTGAAAGTGATCACATCCACATATATACACATGCAGCTTAATACAATATAAAGATACCAGCCAGACGGAAAAAGGTGGATTTAACTTACCTTAGAGTATAAATCTGTGCACATATTAATATTAGAAATTAAAAACGACAACATTGCGCAGAGAATTGTTTTGCAATAATTCAATTTGGTATATTTGGTCTTTTTGTTGAAATACATACAAAATGATGCTACGGCTCTCTCTCTCTCTCTCTCTCTCTATATATATATATATATATATATATATATATATGCACGTAACAAATAATATGGCTTTTAAAGTGTTGGTATAAAGCAGTTTGAAATACCAATAATATTGGTATGTCAAATTGTGTTCAGCGCCATCGAGGAAAAATATGCATATACGTACATTCTTGGACCTGTGTGCTAATGACTCTAGGACATTGATGAATTTCCACGTATTAATCATTAGTAATGTATGAAAACAGCACTTTATTATGTGCTCGTTTTGTTTTCTCCGTTAACTTTACGTTGTCAGATTCGTTTAGTATTTTATGATATTTCACTCGCTCGCAACTTCATGCTGAACTCACGCGTGCCCAATCGTGTATTAGGAACTACTTTGTTAACAAATCATATACACTCTTGTAGTAGACGCTTTACGTTTTGGTTGATTAAATTTGTTTCTGAATGACCTGAAGGAGATGTTTCGTGGACTGCCACATATCAGCTTCTTTGGCACATTCCGCATTAACTTTTTTGATACAATGGTTCGGATTTAGGCCAACTATAGACGTCAGACAGGGTCCTTACAAATAACATACAAGTGAGAAGGAACAAACTGTCTTCTTTAGCTGGTAATACGAATGGCAAATAATATACTTGCAGTTTTACATCCTGAATTTCCTCAAAATGTACTTTCCTAGTTCTGCAAATCCAAATTACATGAGCCATGCCATGAGTTCTCAAACTTCAGTACAGTATACGTTTCGAAATTGTACTGTAATTTTGACTATATTCCAAGTGCAATTATATCCTCCTTACTGCACTCAAGATTAAATAAATATTTACTTCCATAGCGTCTTTTTGAGGTGCATTTCCGATGTGAAATCATGGATAATATGTAACAAGTTGCAGATGAATGATAATAAAACTGAAGCCATTCGGATTACAACACAAAGACTTTCTCATTCACATCCTTTACCTCAGACAATATATATCAGCAACACCAACATTAAATTCACTGTCAGTACGAAACCTCGGTGTTACTCTCGACAGTACTCTCTCATTGTACCAACATGTCATGAACATATGCAAGGCTGCATATCTTGAGCTGAGACGCATCAACTCCATTCGCAAGTATCTTTCAGTTGATGCCACTAAAACACTTGTCTGTTTCTTAGTACTTTCAAGACTGGACTATTGTAACTCAATTCTGTCTGGTTCGTCTCAATATCTACTCCAGAAACTTCAAAAAGTTCAAAACACAGCTTCTCGGATCATCCTCAGAGTACCACAATCAGAGCACGCCTCTCCCCTGCTCTGTACCCTACACTGGCTATCTATTCCATCCAGAATTAAACACAAAATTTGTTCTCTGTGCTACGTTTCACTGACGGGCTCCAGTCCAACATACCTATCTGACTTCACCCATGTGTACACACCAGCAAGGTACTTAAGCTCCTCTTCTGTCACTCGTATTCTCATTATTCCCACTATGAAAATGAAATCATATGGCAAACGTTCTTTTGCATACCAGGGCCCATCAACGTGGAACGAATTGCCCACTAAACTTAGACACAAACACACAGTGATCTCATTCAGCAGCGCTTTTAAAACTCACCTATTTCAACTGCAAGAACAGACTTAAAGACCTAATAAAGTTTCCTTACCTTAAATATTTACAGCATGTTTTCTGTTTTAAATTTAGTGGTGTTTGTTTTAATTGTAGTAATCATATTATTATATATGTTTTTTAAGTGTTGTAATATGTTGTAAAGCACTAAGAGCTTCTAAAGATTAGGCGCTATACAAAGTTCTCATTATTATTATTATTATTATTATTATTATTATTATTATTATTATTATTATTATTATTGCAATTGAAAGACTTTTTACTACATTATGATTTCGAACAGTCAATGGCAGAACAGAAAGACACTTGCATATATTAACACGCTGCTTAAATCAGATATACTTCAAGTAGAATTGGCACAGATAAATCCTGTCCATAATCACGAACGTTCGTAGAATCGACAAAAATACCACAATCTATTCATTCCAGATCAAATGGAAAAGTTGTTGCAATGCGCATTCATTCACAATATGGCTCCAAATTCAATTTTAAGTAGACACAAACGCCATTTTCTTCCGATAGTTATGTCTAGAAACGACTATGTTCAAATTTATCTGGGCGGAGTTATGTGCGCATTAATAATGTTGTTGTTGTGTAATGATGAATCTGCGCTTGGGTATTTAGTGTCGATTCCGGCATACATTCAGTTACATTGTTTTTGGTAGTGTATTTTTGTTTACATAATTAAGCCTTAGGTAGAATAAGAAAATGAGAATATAATAAAAAGGTTACTGTATTTGTATGGAAAAATATGAACTCGTTTTGTCGGATGGATTTACTGTACTCCCAAGTTTGTGCAGTATTTCTATCCGAAAAACTCGTTCAAATTTGCCCATACAAATGCAGTAACCTGCAATTTCTAATCCCCGTTTTCTAAAGGAATTTAATATCGTATACAATTTCAAACCGTTCAGCTTTCAGTCCTATCTCCCATCTCATGAATTCATTGACTCAGAATGAAAAAGAACTTGGTCTTGATGTAAACCATGAAACTGAACGTACACGAAGTAACCTGCAAGAATAGGGTTCATTGTAACGGTATGTGTGCACTTTACTTGGGATTTCCCTGCAGTGCTTATATAATCATTGATACAAAGTTGCAATATACTGTAGACGTTATACGGTCAATTTCTAGGTTAAAAGCCACATATAATATAATGTATTCAATGCTTTATTGTTGTTGTTTTTTATACGTATCATAATCTTCTATAAATGGAGTATTATTAATTAAATATGAAAATGTACACAGAACTACATTTTGTAGCGGACCCACTTGGCAGGGATGTGAGCAGCTCATTCTCTCGGTTAATACACAGTTGTCTGAAGTCAATCTGAACTCCGTTCATGGGGCAAATACGTGTATTTGTATGTGCGATAAATAATGTATGCATAGTATTGACGCTGCATCAATGATACACCACTCGAGGCTTGCTCAGTTTCCTTTTAATGAAAAATGTATAAATCTCGTCGCATATCATTCATAGAGCACACACACACACACACACACACACACACACACACACACACACACACACACACACACACACACACACACACACACACACACACACATATCCGTGGGGGATACAAACTTTTGGGGGCAAAGGATATACCATTCGCTCACCCTTTCGTTTACTTGCACCCATATCCAACCGATTTTAAAAACGAACAGCGTCATTGAAAAAAAAATGCACATACCTAAGTCATTTCATCTGATAATTTATAGCCTGACTGTCAGCAGCTTGTCCATATCATTACTACCTACTTCACGTTTAAAAAACCAGCCGAAGCAGATAGATATTAATATAGTTTCTAATGTCAGTATGGTTCAACTGGAATTTAGTTTTATCGTCTTTTCTCTCATATCTATCCCATTGACATGTTTTTGAAGAGTTCTTCTATTATTTGCTAACCATCATCTTCTTTGTCTACTATGTCAAACATTTGTTTCAACACCAGTCGACCTTTATTATCGTGTACAAATTTGTTATCGGATCCATCAACCAAAGTAACTGAAATAGGTCATAGATTCTTTTTACAGTGTTGGACAGAGTCGCGTTATTGAATGACGACGTTCCTAAAATGAATGTGTCTCCAGCTATGTTGCACTGTGTTAGGTTATGTTCACACAGGAAATATCAGTTGTAACATAACTCTCTTCCATAATTGAAGGCCTGGCAACACATATAAAATGGAAAAAAAAATGTGAAGCTTGTTTCGTCTGCATATAGTGGATATACTTACTAGCAGACTACACAGGCGTCTAAAGACATATCAAATGTCTTGGTCATAATGTTGCCAAGATAACATCAGAATATACCTGTTATTCGACTCCAGTGAATTATCAAAATTATGCCTCTGGCAACATCGAGTTATTCATTGCGAAGGATAAGTAAAGTTCATCTTTTCTCGTTAATGCTGCAAGTAAATTGTTTTACTATTGATGATTATTACTATTACATGTTATAGGTCATCAAAACTAACGTGTTATTTTACTGTTCAGCCATACAATAATTTGAACCACGAACACCCGAGAAACATATCTGGCCGATCCATAGTGCGTGGTGAATGGAGGAATAACTTGAAATCATGTTTACAAAATGTTTGCACTGTAATTCCTATTATTATAAGTCAACAGAGCTTTGGGAATAGTCAGTGGAAAGCTTCAACGAGCCTTATAATTGGTTTTCATGGAAAAAGTAACCTTATTTACTTATAAAACGTTAGTATAGACATTGAGTGGTGGGCGGTAACTAAACCTCAACGATGAATGTTGTTGATTTAGAACATCTCACGGGAAAATTATTACAAACTGAAATATTATTTTTTGTACGAATATTATGAATCTCGTTGTAATAAAATGAATGAGAAAAAAAAAAAGTAGAGAAACCCAACCAGATAAAATGACATGTGTGAGATTTGGATATTTTAACGTAGCTTTAACAACATTTTAGTAACGTCGCTGGGGTGAAAGTAAGTGATAGTTGAGATTCATAGGATGAGGTTGTAAACCGTATGAAACATGGATGGGTACAGATTGATAGTATATCCTCAGGTTTGCATTTATATATATATATATATATATATATATATATATATATATATATATATATATATATATATATATATATATATATATATATATATATATATATATATATATATATATATATATATATATATATATATATATAATATTATCCAGTGAAGATCGGTATCCAGCTCATCATGAAGATAATAAGTAAATTCTATGCGGATATTCTGTTACTAAAACTCATATTTATATACATGTATAAAGAAACCGTGTGGAATAATAATACCTATACAAACAACCTGTTGATACATAAAAATAACAAAACATCACTTCACAATTACATTAATAAGTAGGAAATACTACTGCGAACTAAGAAAGATAATATAATAACATGATTATTGATTTTCTTATTTATCAAATCAGTATGAGGTCGCAAAAGTGTGAAAAATGGATGAGTATATATAGATAGATAAACCTGATATTCGTATATATTCATTTTTCATAAGCAGATCTATGATGCCGCTCAGAAGAATGTCACAAACATAGTCCATGCAGCAAAATCAGCCCACTACAGTACTAAGATCACGGAAAGTTCCAGCTGCAAAGAGCTATTTGAGATTACTAACAAGCTAATGTCAAGGAACAAATGTACACCACTTCCAGCTACCTTTTCTCTAGCCGACCTTTCGGACCTGTTTGCAAATTTCTTCCGTGACAAAGTACAAACCATCAGAGATAAAATTGACAACGCAATTTCAGTTGACTCGTCGTCACCATACAGTTGCGATACAGAATTTCAGCGGCAAGCGTTAGCAGCATTTGAACCTGTCTCTATGGATTTAGTACATACACTCGTGATGAAGAGTGCACCAAAATCATGTGAACTTGATCCGATTCAGACGTCACTGCTGCTAGAGTGCTTCGATCCAATATTGCCTTCACCAACTGATGTTATTAATACCTCTCTCTCATCCGGGGAATTCCCATCATTTTACAAAACTGCCATTGTAAAGCCTCTGCTGAAGAAACCAACACTAGACCATAATGATTTAAAGAACTACCGCTCAGTTTCTAATCTCCCATTCATGTCAAAAATCTTAGAAAAAGTTGTTATATCCCAGCTTGTATCTCATCTGAATTCAAACAGTCTTTTTAGCAATGTACAGTCTGCATATCTCCCTTGCCACAGTACGGAAACTGCTCTTTGAAAGTAGTCAATGACCTTCTCTCTGCTTTGGATAGCGGAAATATTACAGTCCTCACTCTCCTTGACTTGTCTGCAGCATTTTACGCTATAGACTATGCTATATTACTTCACCGTCTCCAGCATGTATTTGGCATTCATGACACATCCTTACTATGATTCAAGTCCTACTTGGTCAACAGGACACCAATTGTGTCCGCAAATGGTAAACACTCCAGCCCAGTTGATCTATGTTTTGGTGTTCCACAGGGGTCTGTTCTTGGACCTCTTCTCTTCATTCTATACACTCAGTCACTCTCAAGTGTCATAGATCATCATCCAGTGTCTCACCAATTGTATGGTAATGACACCCAAATATACAAATCTAGCCATCCAACTGAAGTTGAAGCTACCATCCAAGGCGTAGAGAGGTGCATTTCCGATGTGAAATAATGGATGACATGTAACAATCTGCAGATGAATGATGATAAAACTGAAGCCATTCGGATTACAACACAAAGACTTTCTCATTCACATCCTTTACCTCAGACAATAAATATCAGCAACACCAACATTAAATTCACACAGTCAGTACGAAATCTCGGTGTTATTCTCGACAGTACTCTCTCATTGCACCAACATGTCATGAACATATGCAAGGCTGCATATCTTGAGCTGAGACGCATCAACTCCATTCGCAAGTATCTTTCAGTTGATGCCACTAAAACACTTGTCTGTTCCTTAGTACTTTCAAGACTGGACTATTGTAACTCAATTCTGTCTGGTTCGTCTCAATATCTACTCCAGAAACTTCAAAAAGTTCAAAACACAGCTTCTCGGATCATCCTTAGAGTACCACAATCAGAGCACGCCTCTCCCCTGCTCTGTACCCTACACTGGCTATCTATTCCATCCAGAATTAAACACAAAATTTGTTCTCTGTGCTACGTTTCACTGACGGGCTCCAGTCCAACATACCTATCTGACTTCACCCATGTGTACACACCTGCAAGATACTTAAGCTCCTCTTCTGACACTCGTATTCTCATTATTCCCACCATGAAAATGAAATCATATGGACAACGCTCTTTTGCATACCAGGGCCCAGCAACGTGGAACGAATTGCCCACTAAACTTAGACACAAACACACAGTGATCTCATTCAAGAGCGCTCTTAAAACTCACCTATTTCAACTGCAGGAACAGACGTAAATACCAAATAATGTTTCCTTACCTTAAATATTTACAGCATGTTTTCTGTTTTCTAATTTAGTGGTGTTTGTTTTTATTTTTGCAATTATATCATTATATATGTTTTTTAAGTGTTGTCAAATGTTGTAAAGCGCTTAGAGCTTCTAAAGATTAGGCGCTATACAAAATCCTCATTATTATTATTATTATTATTATTATTATATGTAAATATATGTAAATATATATACATAAGAAACATATCAAATTAAGATGAGTATCAAACTCATAAAAGAGATAACAAAATAATTATATACCTATATACTACTTCTACTATCATATTCATAGTTTGGTATAAAGAAACAGTGTGGAATAATAATACCTAGACAAAAGCCCGTAGAATGCTTAAACTATAATAAGCTAACAATCACATCACAGTCACCTTAGTAAGAAAAACATGTTACTTACTGAGATAAAAGAAAGATAACATGACGTGTATGACATTGTTCTGGATTTGTTTATTTTTTTAGTTAGGTAAAAATATTAATATATTCTAGCTGTGGATTCAGAGTGCAGAGTATTTGTCATTTTATATTAAATAAATGTGTAACATGATTGACAAAGTGTACATCTAAGATATATCTGAACTTATTTTATCTTCTATTTAGTCGCCTAAGGCCATCGGTGCAGTCATCGGTGCTAGGGTACTTCTTTGGTACTCTAACTCACTATACAGAGCTAGTGTTTTAATGAGTAATAAAGGAAGGAGAATTTAGAGTTTATGGTGTGTGGGGTGGAGCATTATAATTGTTACGAATGGCTGCCATTAGGCATCTGATAGATTTATAATACAATTGCTGCAGAGTTATATGATTATGACAGTGTCTATCATGGCTCAGTTGTGGAGTTGAAACTAACAGCACTTATATCTGAATGACTCCTACAGTGTCACATAATAGTAAATGTATGTTCCAACCAAAACATTTCTAACATGCTCTGAGTTCTAAGTCAAAAATGGGAAGAAATTTAAGTACAGATGCACAATGAAACTTAACATACTTATCAACGCACAGAAGCGGTCTCACAATTTCATTTTGTACATTGTTGAATTCTACTTGTTCAAACTGTCGTTCTTCTTTGCAGTGATGCGTGACAAATATAAACAAGTGTATTGCTGTCTTAATCATTAGTTTCTTTGAGCAGTTTATTGTAGAAACTACGCGCACAAATGTTCAATTCTTCATATCTTCGCATATCAGATTTTAAATTTAACACATTAAACAGTTTTATCTTAACAGTTTTCAATAATCTAAAACGGACCACTGCGCAATCAACGTCTTTTAGTGGTCGCGGGTATCCCCTCTGGATATTTCTAGAGGACCATTTCTTCTGGAGGAGTCATGGTGAAAATATCAGGAATGTGATGGAAAGCGTTAAGCGGAGTACTCCTTTGCCTAATATATGAAGTATTTTGAGAGATAGTGCCTGCAATTCACATTGATATCCAAGGGCACCGGCCAAGATTTCATTTCGAATTCATAATACAGATAAGGATAAAAGTTGGTTGCGTACTGTTTTGTTATGTTTCTTTTATAATAAGTTTGTTTTTTACTTGAAGGAGGTAGCTTGTAAACATACACTTACTGAGTTATAAGTCTACGCTACAAAACTGATTGTTTCTAATATAACAGACACTAGATAAGATTACCCAAAAGTTGTGACAGAAAGAGTAAGATTAAACCATTAAATTTTATATATCCAGATTATATGAATAGTTTCGATACCTTATTACTAATTCTTTTCCTGTACATCAGTATGGCTATCCAAGTAAATCACACGCATGCTAAATTATCCATAGGGAATGGAGAAGCTAGACAAAAATAAAAAGGTAATTCTGGATATCAAGCATTATTTGCACATAGCACATATATATTGCTACGAACTAAATTAACACAATTTGCTCAGAAACCTATCACGATTATTTAAAACAAAAGGCGCAGTGCATTCTTCATTTTTTTATGGTTATGAAAGATCTTATGCCCTATTACTGTTGGTGGATCCTTAACATATTTAGATCGTCATCTGAAGTCCAATACAATCATATAATCTGTAGTATGTCAATGATATCACCATCTATTAACAGTACTGTTTTCAGTGAACGTTACCAAGCGATTTAGCCTGACGTCGGTTTTATTCAATTGTCAATTGAAAGGAATGTAATCAAGTTTCGATCAGGGAAAATGAGTGAATACTTTAACTTACTTATCGTAGTCCGATTATCAAGAGGGTTTTATACGCACTATTTTCAGTGTTCCATATACCAGTGTCGGACTCGGCTAGTGTCATTGGACACTCGTATGCCTTGAATGTGTTGCCAAGCGTTATGGAACACATCCGGACCACCCGTCAGCTCACTGGTACACGAGGTACCAATCCTCTCCATGACAACCCACCGACTCATACATTTGCAATAATTACTGTCTTAATGAAGTAGCACATCATTCAAAATTTTCCACATCATCCCTTGTATTCTGATTTTGCTCCAGGGTATTATTGACTGGATCCCTTTTTCAAATATTTGCTGAGGTACAAACTATTTGAAATCATTTGGATGTGCAAATTTCCAATAATGAACAAAACATCTCAGTCGAGAATAAAAATTCGCATTTAATATTTGGTTAATCGAACATAGAATGTGCATGGGAGGTATTCTTAGAAAATGCACTGACGTACAATTTCTGTTAATGACCTTTATTGAACAGTGCACTAATATCCAGAATTTTTCAAACATCGCTCGTATATATGTATATAAGTAGTTCTACTGTGAAATCTCGTATTTCAATAGTTTCATTAATATAAGCTAACATAATCTGAGATTCATCCTAGACTCCAGCTAAGTATTTTCCTGAAGAGCGGTCTATATTTCAATACAAACTTTAGCCTTTGTCAAATAATCACTTTGCACACTTATTTTTGCGATAAACACAGATTAAGATGACTATGAGATTACCGCAACCGGATACCAGCCCTGGTAACACATACTGCCTGCCAAGAAATACTACACAAGGTTGATGAAAATGTGATGGTGGAATAGGTCATATACATGGATTGTTACAATTGTGTGAGATTAACGAAAAATACAGAATAATTGAGACGTGATGATGACGACGATGAAGTCAAACAATCGGTGAGAAGTCAGTCTCCAAGTCTGGACTTCCTACAGCAAATGATGCTTTAAACAACCTCGGTCCCTTGGTGTTGACAACCTTTATCATTTATAGGGGCAATATGCGCTATTGACGCTTGTCTTGAAAATCAAATTTACAAATTAATCATGGACTTTGTGCTTAGGACGTAAACTACTACCTACTAATAAGTATGTGCTCTGAAAACAGTGTGCAAGACGTTGTCAAAGGGCTGAGATTCCATAAAATGTATTTTACAGTACATTTCTATTCATGATTGTTATTGCATAAGTTCACTAGAGTTGAACATAATTCGTAGCTATGCGTTAGTTCTTGATGAATGCTAAATTTTAATGTCAGTTCAATCTTCCAACAATTTACTTATATTAAAGTAAATTGGAATGAATTTCTATATTTCCGGATCCACACACGTGTAAAACAATATCAATATAATTCGATTAATTTCCATATCATGTCGATAAAGCAGAGCTAAGTGCCTTTCGCAAGGACAAATAGTGGCAGCCGAACCAGGAAGGTTTGCGCTGGTATCAAACCGATGACATCTGAATCAGACGATCTCCCAAATAAGATATCTGGGCTTCCTCGTTTGTTACGAGAGTTAACTTTACTAGTGAGAATATACATAGATTCTTAGATTACAGTCACTACAATCGGCTTGCATGTCTGTTTTGATGTTGTTTTTTTTTGGTTTTTTTTTTTTGTTTTTGTTTTTTTTTAAAACGAGAAACCAACTAATTTTAAAGAACATTTCCGTGTTTATATAATATAATATTAATTCAGTGGTTAGAGGAAGCCATCTTTCTTCAGAGCAGAGCAATACATTTTGAGGAGGAATTTAACGTTTGTATTCAATATGCGACATTGAAATGCTGTAATAACACTCAAAAACTATATTTTTATGAAATTGTTTATAAATATAAGATAGTCATAAAATGAACATAAATTTGAAAGGATTATTAGAAAGGAACCATGCACACAGTAACTGTTCCTGACACGGGGGGGGGGGGGGTAGAATGAGAAAGGTTTGTTGATGATGAAATAAATAAATAATTTCCACATGCACAACATATATAAGTAGATGATGTATAAGAGTGTTTTGCTTTCATAAACGCCCACAAACAGACAGAATCTACGAGAGAGATAGGGCGAGGAGAAAGATAGAAGATATGTACTGACTGACAGGTGATAGGAAATTGAACTTCATATGAACAAACATTAAAGAAAAGTCCTTATAAGATAAAATAATAACTATAATAAACTGAACACTCCATATCCACGTTCACCTTTGTGCGCATTATATTCCATTACATAGTTGCTATTACTTTAATACTAAATCTTTGCAAACAATGAAAAACAACAAACTGAACAGAAGGCAAAAGTTTAAGGTTTTTATTCTCTCTGTTTTATAGCATATTTATATTTTTGTTATTATTTGTTGTCCGCACTGAAGCTCCATTCTTGCATTACATTGTATTCCGATAGCATCAACCAGTTTAGTTTTAATAAATAACCCTAATATGACTTATATAAGTCTTATCGTTTTTATCAATATCAAATATATACTTTGATATTGTAAAGGTCTTGACTAAGGATGATGACAATGATTGATTGATTACAGGATATCACTAGCAACTGTTGTATATGTATGAATGCAGTAGTTTTACGGTACTTGAGTACAATACTGGATGTATAGGACCGATGAAAAGGTACGTGTAACACATATAACATACATGAGCATAAAGGATTGTGTCTTTATAACTGTTTCCTTGAAATCAAATACCGCTCCGGTGGCCTAGTGGTTAATGCGCCCCTTGAATGATGGAGGTGGCGAGTTCAATCCCAGGCCGAGTCACAACAAAGACTTATAAAAATGGTACTAGCAGCTGCATCGCTTGGCGCTCAGCATTAAGAGGCTAGTGTTAGGACTGGTCGGTCTGGTGTCAGGTTAATGTGACTGGGTGGGACATGATGCCCCAGTGCTAGACATCACTATAAACGGCCACACTCTAGACAGGATAGCGATATGACTGCAAAACTGTTAAAGCTACCTTTAAAAAATCCAAATCCAAATCCTTCGGAGGTACCTCCTTTATTCTGGTATTTACCTTGCTTCCCTTCCAATGAACTGTTGTGCACTGCCATGAGTACCTGAGTTTCACATCTCAGTTAGTTTCGAATTGATTGTCGACATGGCGCTGATCACACACAATATACCAATAAACTATGATGGATGACAGTGTTACAGTGCATTGATTAAAAGATAAGAATATGTTCCTGTGTTATGTTTTGGCATGAGTAGTTCGAATATGTTCTCTCTGTCTGTCTGTCTGTCTGTCTGTCTCTGTCTGTCTCTGTCTGTCTCTCACTCTCTTATGTTTAAAAGGGGAGTAGATGACAGACATATTCAAACGTAATAATGAAAAGAATAAACTTAATCACGCATTAATACCTAAGTTGCCAAACCACTTGCTACTATTTAAGTAATAAACTATTAAAGTGTATATTATTTTAGAATACCTGTGTAAAAGTCAACTCCTCTACGGAAAAAAGTCTAACTTTGTCAGAGTAATGTTACGTTACTTCCCTCAACCCCTTACGCATACATGAAAGACTGTAATGCAAGACATTGAAATAAGAAACTAATTTATCAGTCGCGTATCAGTAAATACTACTGCACAGTACTGGTACATACATTTAATGTTTACATGCTGAGTCAGTGTTCGCTAAGGTGACTGAAAACGGCAATATTTAACATTATACTTTCACACATACTGCAATACCATTCAAAAGGTAAAACAGTTTTTAAATTTGTACGGTCAGAATTTATACAGGTTCATGACAAAAGTAATGAACGTACATTGTGGAGTGAAATGATCTTAAAAAAACTTAAATTTAAATTTGTACGGAATATTCTATATATTGTAAAAATGCATTTATATATTTTTGTAATAGTATGCAGGGATTACATTTGGGTGATTTCTGTAAACTAATTGATTTGGTTCAAGCTTAGAGGGATTGTTTAGTGATTTGTGTTGCTATTCAACTTGTTTTGTCAGATTTCGGACTGTGATGTATATTTTACAATTGTATATGTTTTAGGACTGTTTCTGTGCATCCGTTTTACACGAATGAGTAGACATTTTGTAAAGCTTAATATCAACGATGACATAGAAACAATAACAATTACAAAAAATTGTTTATTTCATAAAACGTCTTACAAGGAACTTACGAGAACCCGTAGGTCAGACGATGACGAGCATGCGAGAGAACTAGCAAACTATGCATGTGTTACTGATTTCATGCTTAGGAAGATGTAGTATAGGTTTCTCGTATTCATCACGCTTTGATTATATGAAATGGAACAAATAATTTAACACAACGCGTTGAGTAAACCTACCGAGACGAAATATCTCTTAAAAAACAGAAGACATCGCTTGCATTTTTTATATTGCACAAGGAAATATTGTTCTTATCAGAATATAAAATATCGTGTAGTGCTGCCAATTCGAACTGTATCATACTTAAGAAGGGACAAGTTGTCAAAATCACCAATTATCTTAACCAATTGAATATCTCGCTTATTCTGATTTTGAGATATCATATGCATACATACCGTGTACAAGACGAGGTACTACTCACAAAACTGTAATTATGCTACAAAGTGAAACATCACATCAAGGACAGTGCAAATATCTAAGCACGTCCCATTAGGTTTAAGTGTGTATTTCAATTCAGTTCACAAGATGTACAGATCAGTAGTTTTCAGAGGTACATGAGCGTTGCAATATTGTAGCAAGTTAGATAACATGGAATACACAAACGAAGATGGGAAACGTTTTTGCTCAGTGACTACAAGTCCTATGCGAAAGCAAAATATTGAAAGATAAAACTACATACAACTATCAATAAATATGAAATTGCTCACGACTTTTCCATAGAGGCTGTATTTGATTTTCCGATACCCCAAATACATCCCACTATATGTCCATAACATCTCCTGTCATATGTTTATCGAAACGATAGTGAAACGGATCCTGGTGATGAAGTAAAAGCCATACGCCAAAATAGTGAGGGAAACATTTAAGTCAGCAACGACGTCTTCGTAAAGAGATTCGTGAAAATTGTAGGAAGATAACAGTAAAAAGAAAACTCGCAGAATCTTTAAGTTAATTTTCTGTCTGTAAATGATGGCAAGATTGTTGATGATATGCAGTCTAGATTTATGACGCAAGACCATACGAACAAACATATGGTTTCCATAAATTAATTGCAACATATGCGCCATAAAAAGAAAAGTTGTTGTCACCTGCGAATGACTCTAACGTATCAGATAATGATTACCATTATGTGTACGATGTGAAGACACGCTTCAAATTAAGCAGGCCAGATAACTTTACTGACAATTTCATGGAAAATACACCTAATTACACGTGAAATTATTGTGATTTCAGGAATATACCTATGACACACTAGATATTTGTCTCGGTCTACTCTTACATTTCACGTTGTTCAGCCTATGGTACCAGGAAAATATATGCTTTCATTGGTTGAGAGTGGAATCAGTTGTGGAATTAGTATGAAAACGCACGGA
>JAECUM010033536.1:0-23111 GCA_016617855.1 Megalonaias nervosa
TTTCAATATATTGCAAGGCAAGGTCTATTGCTCTGATTTCGGCTGAGAAAATTGATGCACCATTCTTTGATATCATTCTGCAGCAGCCTTTTCCTCATTTGTTGATCCATCAGTATATATTCTTGTATAAGTTTCAAAGTGGTTGAGGAGTTCATGGTAAAAGGTTTGGAAGATAGAAGGGTTTGTCTCCGATTTTTTGTTCCATCGTGTAACGTGAACAGTACTTTTGGTTGTTGAAGTAGCCAGGGAGGTGTTTCGGAGACGGACGTCCTTTGTATTTTTGAAAGATCAATTTTGGTACTGTCAAGACATGGTAATATTCTAATGCCAAAGGTAGGTGTGGCCTTTGGTTTATTTTCATACAAGGTTTTATATTTGGGTTGAAAAAGAGTCGCAAAATCAGGGTTCAGAGGGTTTGATCTTAATTTGAGAACATACTTTGCTGAAAGCATTTCTCTACGTTGTGATAAAGGTGGCTCGTTCGTTTCAACGAGTAGGCTTTCACACGGGGATGTCTTAAATGCTCCCAGAGCGAGTCTTATTCAGCGATGATGTATTGGGTCAAGCATCTTCAAATAAGACTTACTAGCTGAACCGTAAACAACGCAACCATACTCTAGTTTCGAGCGAATAAATGTTCTATATAAACTGCGTATGACTTTTCTATCAGCACCCCAGTCAGTGTGGGCTACCACATTAAGTAAATCTAGAGATTTTAAGCATTTAGCTTACAAATTCTTCATATGTGGAATAAAAGTCAGTTTTCTGTCGAAGATAATACCTACAAATTTTGCTTCCTCAACAACTGGAATAGGTGTTCCGTCCAGCGTGAGTATAGGTTCATCATGATGTCTTCGTAACTGACAGAAATGCATACATACAGATTTTGATTTCGAGAATTTGAAACCGTTAGTATTGGCCCAATTTTGAATCTTGTTGATATTTTGCTGTAGTTTTCTTTCAGTTGTATGCATGTGCTTGGATCGGTAATATATTAAAACGTCAACTACATATAGGGAGCAATCCACACCAGGAGTCAGACACTTGGTGATGCTATTAATTTTTATGTTGAAAAGCGTCACGGATAAAATACTGCCCTGGGGCACACCCATCTCTTGATCGTGCATATCAGAGAGGGTATAGCCCACTCGTACCTTGAATTACCTATCTGAGGGGAAGCTTGATATGAAAGAGGGCAGATGGCCTTATAGACCCAGATCGTGCAGGTCATTTAGTATTCCGTACTTCCATGTTGTGTCATAGGCCTTTTCTAAGTCAAAGAAAACCGCTACTAAGTGTTCCTTCTTGATGAAAGCGTCGCGAATAAATGTTTCCGGTCTAACCAGATGATCCTTGTTACTACGACCATATCGAAAGCCCCTTTGGAGAGAAGATATTAAATTGTTGGTTTCCAAATACCATAAAAGCCGAGAATTTATCATTCGTTCCATTGTTTTGCATTCGCAGCTAGTTAATGATATGGGTCTATAGTTGGTAGGATCTGTGCTATCTTTGCCTGGTTTGGGAATTGGTATTACTGTTACTTCTTTCCAAAGTTTTGGTACATTACCAGTAATCCATAAATCATTGAAGATTTCCAGAAGAACTGTTAATGATGGTTCTGGAAGGTGTTTCAAAAACTGGTAATGTATATCGTCAGGTCCAGCAGATGTATAATGGGCCTTATTCAAAGATTCCATAAGCACGACAATGAAAACGTTTGGTTATAATTCTGAGAGTTATTCCATGTAAATTTCAACCATGTTTTTTTTCTTTCTGTGCTTCTAATCTTCGGAAAGCTTCTGAATAAGTAGACGATGAGGAATATTTAGACAAACAATCAGCAAGTACATTCGTTATTTCATGTTTGGTATTGAACTTGTTGTTATTTAGCTTCAGATGTCGGAAAGAATTGTATTTTCCCGTTCCATTTATTTTGCGGATCGTGTCCAAAACTTTCTTTATAGAGAAACGAGAATTTAAAGTTGAAACATATTTCTCAATGATGCTCTTTTACTTTCTTTAATCGTATGGCGAGCTTTGGCCCGAACAATACGGTACTGAGTTATATTTTCGGGCATTGGACGATTATTCAGTCTTTTTTATTCCTTTTCGGCGTTGTCTAATGGCTTCTTTACATTCTTTAGTGAACCACGGTTTGTGGGTTCTTTTAAAATTCGGTGAGGACTTAGGAATGCATTCTTCTGCAATCTCAATTAAAACGGTGATATAAGGAGTTTTTATATAATATGCACATGCGTTTCGTCCAAAATCTCAATCGAGGACAATTTGTTAATTTAAAAGTGTTGATGATGCATATATTTCAAATCCTCTCAGATATACACTTTCCGATTCTTAATTTCGTTTATATACTGATGTTATTCTAGTATGAAAATTTGTTAATGCTAGGTGATCACGTGCCTTCATGTTGCATCAGGATAGCGCTTTGAAACACAGCAACGTTTGTAATGAAAACCTTACCAAAACTGGTGTTGAAACCCTGTAGACCCTCAAAACAGATCTGATTTTGTTCCTTCTGATTTTTGTCTTCCTCAAAACTGGAAGATTCCCTACAGCCAATCCATTACGAAGACTGAGAAGTAGTAAATGAAGCAATCACCGGATGGCTACGAATGCTGTCACAACACTGGCGTCCGGTATTTAGAACATGGATCACAAGATGAAAGTAGTGCTTTTAGTCTACGGGAGTTTAGTGTACTTTGACTTCAACTGTTATTACAACTAGTTTAGCAACATTAAACTTGTTATTTGCTATAAAACGTTCTTGTTTAACATCGTATTAATATATATTTGACGGTATCAATGCATACAATGATGTAACCATCTTGGCATTTTTGATGTTGTTTCTAAACTGTTTCCATGTTGATTGTTTATGCATGTTTACAACTACTACAACTAGATGGAACTAATGGGTTCTTGCACATCAGTGAAAATCGTATTGCTTGAATGCATAATATGAAAACTCTGTCCCTTATAAATGCTTGAACATTATCATTATATAACAGGTTCTTGAAAGTCATAAAATTTTTCGAGGAATGAAAAATATAATTAGCATAACTTACCCAAGTAGCTGCATTCATGTCAACTATTCCCATTCATTGAAACAGAACCGACTCATAGGCTAAGTAAATTTATTTTGATCGTAGATGAGAAATAGAACGTGATCTGTAGATTAAAGCTGCGGAGTATATGAAGCATTAAAACTTATGCAATATAATTCTCTGTCACAAACCAGACATTGACAGAATAATTAAGAACTATAGTCTGGAAAAGCGTTCTTTTAGACCACGCAGTATGAGTATCAACAGAAGGCAAAAGTGTTTGTAATCGGTACATTATTGATATTATTCATAATCATGAAGAAACTAAAACGTTAGCAAATACGGAATTAAGGGACGACTTAATTCACTTCAGAATCATTCATATTGTTTACAACCAAGTAGTATATGATTTCTTCGACGCAAATTTCCATCGATGCAATGGTCTTTCTCTGAAACAATGTAACTATTCATCACACCCGTTGGTAACGCTATGATATATAAAGTCTGTGGAGAGGAGACTGACGACAGAGCGAACAATCTCTTTTAAGGTTGAGAAATGCTGCTTGCAGAATGCAATGTTTTCTTTGATAGAGTGATTGCCTTCTTAGAGGTTTAGAAAACTGAAATCAGTACAATTTCGAGTCTTTAAAGTCCGCAAATTGTGTTGTATATATATATATATATATATATATATATATATATATATATATATATATATATATATATATATATATATATACTTGTCATGTGTAAATAAATACACATATTGCTAAACTTGTATAAGCTGTCCCTTTCCTTTTCTTTACTAATTCAAAGTTAATGTTAATCACATAACATTACCGAAGTAGTGACATTCGTTGTGTCATTATCATCACCAAGCAAATACTGAAAGAAGATGAGTGCCATTGTAAGCCAAATACAAGTAAGCTCTGACTATATACTTGCATGATTGCAGGTATTGAGATGTTTCGTTTTCTCAATACGGTAGCTGACATAGTACAACTGACAACTCTCTTCCTGGCTTTATCACTGCACCTAGAAGAACAAAATGTGGAGACTATATGATGACATCGGTCTGTATATCTCTTTGTCTCACTCTGGAAATACGAGTGGCTTCCGTTGGTATAACAAGCTCATGAATCAGAAAGAAGTGTGTAGCAAAAAGGTCAAGATATAAGCAATTTAATTTATAACGTTTTATAGTGACTTATTATTGGATGTGACAACATAGCCATTAATTGTTTTTACACAATAATACACACTTAAATGCAGTCAAGTATGTGCGGAATATGCTTCATTGCAATTCAACCAATAGAATATCCTGTGCAAAATATACATCGTTATGCCTACATTACTTGCTAGCTCACACACACACACACACACACACACACACACACACACACACACACACACACACACACACACACACACACACACACACACACACACACACATATATATATATATATATATATACGAAATCTGTTCGCGGAAGAACTTTAATTCGCACATGCACGCACATACCCGAGAACAAGAATGTTATATCTAGGGTGTACGCATTCCGGAAGCACCAAGCCTGCTTCAAAGAAACATAGTACCTGATCGGCTTCCACTATCGCCGTATGCATAGTTTGCTTTTATGCCACCCGCCTGGAGGCCGCAAATAGTTGGACTGTTGACACCGAGTTAAATTCATGCGGATCCGCCAAATATAGTCAGCTTGAGTACTTGAAAAGAATGGCTGCATGGTCTACAATGTAAGCTGGAAGAGGTTTCATTGGTATAAGGAAAATTTCACTCAGATTTCAGAATTTTTAGATGTTTGGAAGAGTAAGGACGCATGAGTCTGACTCAAGTCACAGTATGCTAGGAAAAGGGACTGTACGACAAGACAGTTCCAAAGTAAGTCAACTCGGAGGTTCATAATGTCTTACCTCGTAAAGAGGAACTGGAATTAGATTTTAGAGCGTCGAAATGTAGCACGATATCTTGGAAAAATATTGAACTTAATTTGAATTCTTCAAGTTATGTTGACTTCATTTACTTTATTTACGTCCAACTGAGGTAACGTTGCATTTGTGTTTATTACATAGTCTGTGTTAGGATATTGATTTGCATTTATTAGAACGTAATACGGGTAGATTGAAAGTTATGTGAGACGCAATATTCGATATATCTCTTAAGTTTTATGATGCATGTGGTAGGATGAATTACTTCATTAACCTGCCTGCTACCATATAGGAGTGTATCAATATTTAGATGGCTTATATGTGTTACCATATTTATAGAATTAATAGTATTCGGGTGTAGTAGCGCAATGCATGTATGGGTATGCAAGCGTAGAAGTTATTTATACTATGACCTTCTAAGGCTGGTCTCCATGTAATCTAAAGGAAGCTGTCTGGGGGAGAGGTGAATTTCCTGAAAATAGGGTATGGATGGAAGAAACTATGTCCCTTATTGTATTCTTCAGGACCTTCCATGGTGCTGGCACGTGGCGGTTACTTGTAAAGGAAAGAAAGAGAGGCCAAAAGTGGAGAGAATACATGAGAGTAGAACAGGTAAGATTTCAAAGGAAGGATTAAGGAATGAGAAAGGAGGAAGAGGTGGAGAAACGGTATAGAAAATTGGAGGGAAGGAGGAAGGAGAGGAGGAAGTAAAAATTGGTAGAAGTTAGGAAATGGGAGAAAGCAGTGGAAACGATAGAATGAAGGAAGGAGGTAAGAGGAGAAAGAGTGAAGCTGATGAATTGAAGGGACAACAAAAAAGACCAGCGACTCTCTCACATATAGATCGGAAATTTCCGAATGATAAAGTATCTTGTTAAATGAAAATTGTACTAGCCAGTTTAATTACTATTGTATTTAGTAGAAGTTGAGGTTTTTATGTTAAATATGTTTATTAATGTGATTCTTTAAACGTTTATAAAATTAAATAAATATTGAAATTCTTTTTTAGTAGTAATATGTTATTAGGGTGTCAGCTTGTCTGGCTGTTGGCCCGAAATTTGTTCATGTACATCTGCTGCAGTATTATTTACAATACCGTAGCTAGAGTGTGACATAAATGGCGGCCTCGTCCGTGATTTAAAAGTAGCCATATATTTTCTTTACGAACAAATGAATTTGTTTCATATAAGAATTATCGATAAACTACCAACTGAGAGACTCAATATGTTCCTTGTTTGTTGTTTTTTCACATGTGCATGCATATTATACTACCATTTACCTAAATTATTATTGGAAAAACATTGGGGCTTTACTGCCTGAGGCAAGTTCGGTATCTCTAAAGCCGGGAAATTATTCGTGTTTGCCACGGATTTATAGCTTAAGGTACACAAAGAGACAAGATAAGACTTGCGCAACTGCATCACGTACGAGTTGTAGTTACTTCAGAGTTTATTTGGTTATCCATCTATCCCTTGTCTGAATCAATTGAGACTTTGACTATATGTCGTCTAGTAGGTAAAGTGCAGTGCTGGAAAGTGAGGAGCCCATGTATCTAGGCTGATCCTACTTTCCAGTAATATCGCGTACGTAAGAATGATGAGGGAACGACGGATGATTAGAGACTATCCTGCCATACGTAGGGAGGATTTCAGATGGAAGGGAAGGGCAGAGCTGGTTCCAGAGAGAATGAAACAGAGCATATCACGCTCTCTAGATGAAGAAGTTGCGGTTAGCGGCAAGGTCAGTGGATAGATAGGACGCAAATTCTAATCCTCACGGAAGAAATGTTAGCCAGAATACTGTTCGCTATACTGTTCAACTTTTCCATCATTCCGCGGTTTAATGAGAGAGGGGAATCGATCGACGAATTGCTCAATCAAGCTGAAAAGCTGGCGGTTGCGCACCAGATTTCCGAAACCAATTGGCATTTCTCCACGGTGGTGCTTGTGAAGTCTTCCAAAAGTTGACAGAGGATCAGGCAGATTACTTCGTAGCGGTGACAAAGGTACTTATGTGCCTTTAACAGCTGACCGCCAAGATGTATCGGAAACGTGCATGCGAGTCCACGATAAAACCGAAACTCACTCGTAATTACACAGTTTTCTCGTTTTGCTCGAGAAGTGGATAAAGATGTATGGGGTTTAACGAACCTACAACGCTTGTGTGAAGCAATTTGTCAAAAAAGCACCTGTTATGTATGTACCGATGGGAGTTAACAGTGTTCCTGGCAGAGAGGGAGCGCAAGACTTTAGAGGCGATAAGAAGTATGAGCAAACGCACGAATTGGGACCTCCGGGAATACAGACAGACCATATCGCTTTGTCGCGCAACAAGCTTGAGGTAACGCAGGCTAGGAGTAGCCGTCCTTATGGGGAAAAGGACGGGGTGGGCCAACGGGGAGGTAGTCATCCCACTGACCTAGACAGACGCAAACCACGGAGAACTGTATGAAGGCTAGCGGGTAATACCGGTGTGCTTCCTCTGAAAACTCCCATAGCATTTTGCCATGGACTGTTTTAATGGCAATCTGGCTGGTGTGAAATCTTTTGCCACTTCTGACACCACTGGAACACGATTAACAGGATTGGGCCCAAGGAGACCCCAACCGGTAACTCTCGCTTACGTCACCGTCTACGGAGACGATGTCATCATCTTGTACGATAATGGATGCAGTATTCCCGCCCTTGTCGGCAAGTGGTGCTGAAATCAGATGTTTATATGAACATATTTAAAGGAGACAACCGAGGTTCTAAGATACGAATATTGGAAATGTGATCTCGGCCACCTCGTGATTGGTGACAAAGAATATTGCGAACAACGGAGTTATTAATATGCATTGGGGAATTCTCCGGGGAGAAAATAATAGACGTATAGAAACGTTAAATATAAAAGCAGTATTACATATCGTCTTTCTGTAACATAATTAAATAACAGTCAGTCGTAATGTAGTTACTGGGTTACAAAAATAACAAAAATGGACAAAATGATTGTCAGTCAGTCTCGACCAATACATACCAGTGCTTTCAACGAGGGATGGTCTCAAGACCATGTAAAGAGACGAAACAAGGTAAATGTACAAATATTATCAACATTATAATAAATCAAAGTATGCAAGCTAATATTATGAAACTGGCATAATAATGGATAGACCTCACGAAGAAATCATTTAAATCTATTATCAGTAACACAAACGTCAATACTGTAGGTTCATCAACTACTAGTTTCAAGTTTCACTCAGTCAAGAGTGGAAAAGCCTCCAAGGAAAATAGTATGATACTTATCGATATTATGCGAACGGAACCAAATAAAAAAACCTATAAATCTGTACATCTTATTTTTCAAAGCAGTATATTAAATAATCAAATTTATATCATGCTGCGATTGATGCATATATGTTGAATTGTTGGAGAATGACTTAATCAAGTTTTGGAATCTTGTTATTGACCACACTGGCTTACAATTACGCAGATACATATTTGCTATAGTTATTTAGTGTTATTTTATACACCCACCTGATTGCTCCTAACAAACCGAAAGAATGCAGCATCCGTGGTTTGTAGAGGTTGTAATTCTGTTATTTTACATTTATCGGGGGTAGAAACACTTGTATAACAAAATTAATTTTAAGCAAGCGGCGCTGTCAAATATGGAACTTGATTCAATGACCTTAATGAGTAATTAAATCCAGTCTTGTAAAACAGAAAAGATCCGTGCCTGAAACTCCAAGTATATTGCAGTTATGTAGCATGATGATTGACTGTAACCATTTTGCAGCTGGTATGATGCATGGAGGTAGTTTGCATATATTGTTCAAAAGGTACATATCAGCATTATCAAGGATTATCCTCTTTAGATGCTATGTTTACGTAACGAAATATGTACATTTATCTTGCAAACCAGCTTAATAGTCACACACTCGGGTCTTAAAATATAGCTACTGGCATTGGGTGCAATCGCAATACGTATACATTAACATGCATGTGTATGGCTTTATATTCCTTGTGATATTATTTTTGAATTTTACTCGTTCTGATTACGTTTCGTTTCCGAGACATTGAAGGAAGGTGATATAGGATTATATGTTTTCATGGAGATGAATAAAAGATGTTTTGAGAAATCAAGCGCGAGTTTGTGCGTGTTTGTAATCAGTGTATATTTCAATTTTCCTCAGAGATTCGGGTACGTTTTGAAAATACAGCTCTAATATCTAGTCTTCATGACAGTTTCGATTAGGTATTATCTGTTAAAGTGTTGTGTGTGACATTTTCCATAACTTAAATTCTCGGGGTAGGTGATTATGCTCAGATGGCGAA
Organism: Megalonaias nervosa; assembly: GCA_016617855.1. Classification (NCBI taxonomy): domain Eukaryota; kingdom Metazoa; phylum Mollusca; class Bivalvia; order Unionida; family Unionidae; genus Megalonaias; species Megalonaias nervosa. The sequence continues at coordinate 9,325 of JAECUM010033536.1, forward strand.
TACAATAACGTGGACACAAGCTGAAGAGAACTGGTCCATACTATGTTTTATGTCAGATTCCGATTTGACATTCCGGGAACAGACATGAGCAAAAAGGATTTAATTTTAGAATGTAGTCCTCTAGGATTAAACAGCTTGACATCATTACAAAGTCTGATGCTGATGGCAGTGACATAGTCATAGAAAGCATCATTAAGCAGGCAGAGAAAATTATACTAAAGAGGGTTTGGGCAAACACACAGCCCTGCTTAACTCCATTGGTTACTGTGCATGTTTCTGATGAATAACCTTAAACAACAACACTAGCGAGAACTACATCTTTGAATTGCCGAATTGTGGCAACGAAACTCTGGGTAAATAAATATCCCCATTATCTGTCGTTCACGCCATTGGGAAGAGTTTTCAGCTTGCTAACTGTGATTTGATAGCACACCCAGCACCAGCTTTGCGTCGCTCTATTTTACGTTTGCCACTCCTGAAGAAGGTATGACCGGCCCTTTCTTCGGTAAATTGTATTTCATAACCTAGGGAGTGTCACGCAGGGTTGCTATCTAATTGTTGAATCTGGCCAGTTCTTTACCATCTATGCTTGATCTTCTCTCTGGTTTATCTGCTGATATACTGTTCATTAGTGTGCCTGTGGTAAGTGACATCAATTGTGTCTTCTTGTTTAGTTTTGTTGACCAGTGTTAAGATGAAGCAGGCAATGTTTTGGATAAAATTGTATGGTGTGCAGGTGATCCTAACAAGGTTTGTTCAGTCATCCTGTGGGTTGCGGTTTTGTACTGCTACTTTGTTCCAGTGAAAAGCAACGCCATGCAGTTAGGCGCCTATGTGCATGTCTTCAGCTAGAGCTTCCAGTATGTCAACACCTGCTGCATTGAAGCTTGCCCATCGCCACGTGAGTGTAAATGCCTGATGGGCAAAGAGAATAGTGTCATGGATAGCGCGCGGGTTAGATTTAAGCGAGAAAAATTTGCGCAGGATCTCCCAAGCTAACTCAGTGGCACGAAATTTTCTGTATGTTTTGAGACACGTCCGGATGCAGTGGATGGACATCAGTTCCTACTGCTATTGTTATGATGCCCTGAGCTCTCCATACAATTCGTGCCATCTGCATTCACAGCCGGCAGATGAGTATGTTCTATCAGAAGCAAATTTCCAGAGATAGTGAGGTGCAACAGTCCACTCTGGATCAACAGTAGCAGGTAATATCGGCCAATCGTATTTACGCTGGCAGGATGTGCGTGTTCTGACATGTAGAAAAAGAACTAACGAGTTACTCTACTGAGTAAGTCTGCTTTCTAATTATAAAAGTTTACTTTTAATTAGTAAATTAACTAGTGAAAAGTGAACTAATAAACTCAGAAAGGAAGTGCCACAGCAGAAGGAATGATAGATGAACTAGGAATGCGCGTGCAGACCAGCCATTAAAACGATTAACAAATAATTTACGAAGTAGATATAAATGTTCACAACTTAATAGAAAACGTTTGGTGCAAGAAATTAAAATTATGAGACCTTAGGTTGTGAAATAGAATATAATTTACATAACTGTAGAGGAGGCAATGAAAGAGATGTGTAATTTATTCTGAAAGTCAACCTGACATTGTGCAACTTAGTGATATATAGTCATAATAATTTAATATGTAACAATGCAGCTTCATCTTCAAGTTTGTTTCAGAAAGCGATTGTAATGCCAAGGGGTCAAGAGGAAAAAGAAATACATGCAATAGTACAACAGGGCTAGTTTGGACCCACATCGCATTACACTGTCATCGAGCATAAACGCTGGGAAACAGCCGTTTAAACCTACCTTGCATCACATTGTACTGAGCTTTAGAACAGCAACCTTTTCTGCTTGACGCAGGGGGATTTGGATGGGCTCAAGGCAAACCTTTGGCGATCATGGTAGGATAGCAGCAGGTTTCTGACTCTACATGCCGTGGTAGCAACAAAAAAACCATGTAAACCGCCATGATGATGGAAGTATGCAAGCACTGATACAGTATGGCAGGACCACTGAATATAGTCTCGAACAGGGTCGTGGAAATGGCTTTTCCTGTAACCCCCCACTATGTGACAACGAAAAGCTATGTATACGAGTTCGTCAGGGGCGTGATGCCCTATGCTGACACCCAAGGCGCGAAAATGGTCAATAAGGTTATCGACAGCATGGCCGGTCCTATGTAAATTACATCAAGCAGGATTGCAAATTTATCAGAGTGAGCGGTCAAACAAGATGCGGTAACAAAGGCATATAATATTCCCAACTGGTTTAAAGTCATTGAGGGTACTAATCTTTTAACGATTAAGAATCCATTTTCTGTTTGTCTCTGGTTCAGTAGAACAGCTGAAGAAGCTGACGGTGTTTCTACAAGAACCACTATCAGGTACTCCGAAAGCACACCAAGGGCTGAAAGTGGTTAATATTAACAGGTGTAATATTTCTACTATTTTAATAGTATATCCGAGCGAGAGCTACGTATTGAAATGCACAATTTCTTGTTTCCTCACGAAAAGTTGTCCTAAGTAGATTTCAATGCACATTTCCAGACTTTACCCACCAACCGCTAATACAGACATCAACAAACGCTCCTAACGACAGGACCGTCCGGATTTAATTTATCACACTAACAATGCCGATTTAGAATAGTTGATGCTTGCAGGAGTGCCTAGAGTTTGCTTAACAACCGGAGGTGTCTCGGTAGGTTTCAATGAGGTTTTCAATGGATCAAGATTTTACCTCTGGTGCGAGGCGAAGAACGCAGGTCAGCGTAAGCATCAATAGCATTACGATCATCGTCCCAGGATCGGATTTATATCTAGTAAACACCCATGGGCGTTATAACGAGTGATATGGGCTGCACTCTCGATTTGCGCGAATGTGGTTTGTGAACTCTGTACCAAATACATGAGAGGTTCTCCAGTAGCTGCGAGTCTCTGATGATTGTGGAGAACATCATCCGATGTGTGAACGTCAAATCTCATGCCACCGGTGTCTTAGCTACGTTAACGATATTTGGCTTCCACAATTATCAACCATGACAACATAAGAAAGTCATGACATGGAGGTTTTGTTAGTGCGGTGACAATACCGAATGGGCTCAGTTAACGAAATAAGAATCCGATGTAGACACACATGTGCCATCATAAAACGCAGGAGAACGTTCGTCACCTAGCGTCAGCACAATCCAGTTTCAACTTGTGGGATGAGGCCGCAACCCGGACAGCAATCGACTAATTTGGTAGACCTGAGAATCCAAGATCCTAGGTCAGTGGGATAACGGCAGTAATGAGTAATTAATTCCAGTCCTGTAAAAGCAGAAAAGACCCGTGCATGAAACTCAAGGTATATTGCAGTTATATAGCATGATGATGATAGCTTGGAACTATTTTGCAGCTGTTAGGTCAGTGCATTCCAGGTTCAACTTGCAGAATAAGGCAGTACCCCTGATAGCAATCGACTAATTTGGTAGAACTGAGAATCCTTGATCCAAGGTCAGTGGGATAACGACAGTTTCGCCGCAGCAATAGCCTAGCATTTGTGACTGTCCGTGTGTATTTATTTCCACAACGCCGATAAGACATTGTCGATGCGCTCTCTCCATGGTCCCTGCCGTGGCTGTTCGATGAAGAGCTCACGCTCAAATGGATCAATCGTCGTAAGACCTGGTCTATCAAAACGAATGGTCTGCATATCACTGTTCTGACATAAACACACTAATTGCTCATTGTCTGGATCAACGGCACGTTTGCCCTTAAAACTGAGGAGCTGGTTGGCGTTTATTTCAACGATCACGTCCTGGCGGACGACAGACAGGTCGAGGAACACATGAACATCTACTTTAACCTTTGTATCCTGGTGCAGACAAAGTGAAAGGCTAGATGTCTGTCTCAATGGGCATGTACTAAGCCAGTGGTCGCTGGTCAACAATTAGACTTTTACTTCAACGTGCTATTTGGGGGAGCTGTGAGACCATACCTAAAGATCTACTCAGCAAAACATCAGAGGTAAAGTAGTGCTGCACACCGAGTCAGTGCAGCGGCAGTGGATCTACAAGAACTGCGCATCTGATGCCAGCGGCGCTCCTCTGACTGTCATGCCCATTGAGGGTGAAGTCGTCGACATCGGTCAGTGGTCTGCTGTCCCTGGTCGCAAGGTATGCCTGCCACCGATTCACCACGAAAGCTAAAAACAACAACTAAATCTGGAACTTTTTAGAAGTTACCTTAATATGATTAGCTATTCTCTATTCAGGAGATAAAACGATTGGTAAGAAGTTTTGTTGTAAAAAGACCGATAAGAGATGTCGTTTCTTGTCACAGGCTCTTTATTAGCTATGAAATAATTTAGATGACAAAATGTACAGAGTTAAGAAAGCATCTTATTAAAGTCTACTTACCTTTTCACGAGTATTTGTATACGTTTCATATATTTGATGAAACAACGTTTAATACCTTAATGTTAATAAATCCTTGAAAAAGTACAAATTACACGAAGCGAAATAGTACAGTGATCCGTGTCTTGTATAAAATTCACGTTTGAAGATATAGTTAGAATTTTCCTCAGATAATATATTTCTAATGATAGTAGGTGGGATTCGCGATAAGATTAGCATGTTCCTAATATATACGTAAAAGCAAATCACAAGTTTTAGTTGATGAAGACTGTGAAATTAAAAATGATGGAATGTACTATAATATCAAATTAAATTCGTTCATGCCAAAATCATTCATGATCCAACTCGGTACCAATAATTTGTAATAGTGGCCACTGTGGAAAAAATTAGCGGTGTAAAAATTTGGAAGGCGAAATGAAAATGAAATTATATGGGTAGCGAAATAAAAATTAAAAATTGTTAAACCCCAAACGCTAATCATAATGACACAGGATGTATATTAAACATTGATTTGGAAATTTCTACATATTAATACGACTTCTTTAGTGAATAACCAACACAACCTGGAAACATTTTCCCAACTTAATCATTCCAAGAGGAGGCACAAAGAGTATGACAATTGTATCAGAATTGTTGTGCACACTACAATTTAAAATCCCCAGTATATCATTCATTATTGAAATATTAAGCTGTACCGTTAATTATGCTTGACATTAAATCAAGTAAACAAGGTACTGCTTTTCGAGAGCAATCACTTATCGGGTTTGAGGCACAAGCAACCTAATATTTTGAAAAGAATTTCACCACATTGATAGCAATACCGTGTTTGGCTGAAAATGGTCAATCCTAAAAGGAGAAATAAAAAAGTAAAAATATTGATGAAATGAATAATGACAAGTTAATAAAGGATTTGCCGTTCCTAAACATCTTTATAGTATTGAAGGAAAAATTTTTTACGCGTACGGCAAACAAACTCGCTACACATATTCACGGAGGATTTACAATGCCAGAGTTATGTAAAAAACCGTAAATAACTAATGAATGAATGTTAGTACAATTTTAAAAAACACATATGGTGATAACATACACTAATTCATCTAATATTTGTTCAGTTTGCATAAATTTAGGCAATGTTGACATCGAGAAAGATATCAAGTTTGAAGGCAAGAAAATGCAGCATCAACCAACAGTTTATGACGAACACAATTTGAAACATGAAGGAAAAGGTTGCATCCGAGTGTATGGGAAGATTAACTGACAAATGTAACAAATGTTGCCTCAGTCTTTGACAAAAGCAATACAATGGCAATATGCAGGAAACATCAGAATCCTTAAAAGAGTGACTAGCAAAGAGGAACATATATAACATGAATTTGTGTCACAAAGTGTGATGGCACACAAACGTTCAAATTTCTACTTCAGCAAAGGTTCTTATCTCAGCTTCAAAAGGACAGAAACGTACGATGGCATTGTAGTATTGTGAGTGTTTCTAGGAATTGATAAGACAAAAATATAAATAAGCACGGTAGAGTATCTCCATTCAAATAAGAAGAAAAAGACAAACAACGGAGATTTAACAAATGCAGTTCCCAACGGAATATTGCAAGGGGTTCTGATCAACTTTGTGGAATCAATTAAATGCTTCAGCAGGAGTTCAAAACACTTAAACGCTAATATGAAAAACAAACAAGAAATCTTTACAATACAGCATGAGGCGTACTCCTTAAGATCATATATGATATCTAAGTAGCTATAAACATGTGTATAAGGTCATGCATGATATTAGAAGTCAAATGCAACCTCTGGGAGAAATAGAATGCGTACCAAACTTAACCCTCTCAACATGGTTGCAAACTGTTTAGTGAAATTTATTTTAAAAATTAGAAGGTATAAAAATATACAGAGATGAGCCAGACGATATCAAGCAAGCATATTTTATGATAATTTCCCCAAACGTTGTTAATGAAGCAGTTGAGGGACAAACTAATGAAAGACATTAACAGCAGGTTCTTGTCCGCCTTGGTTAGCGATTCGGCCTCGGCAGGTGTGGATACGTGAGAAAGCTTGCAAGTAGCTTTCCGCAGGTGAATGGTTCTTATTGAGTTTCACCGAGCTTCTTAGTGCACCAGTTATAATGGTCGCCAGGTATAGTTTATAATGCGCTGTAAAAACCAAACGATCAACAACAGCAAGCGCTTACCATTAAACAACTGAGAATAATGCCTTGCATACAGTTCCTCTGCATTCATATAAGGTTTATGATTCCATCATTCTTTGAACAAATTGAAATACGGCTTTGTTACAAATTAACAAGAAATATATTGCAACATCATTTTTAGCATAAAATGGTCGTCTGTCCGTGTGTTCTAGTGCCTGATACACGTCTCAAAGATTAATTCTGTAACTTTGAGCCTGACATTGTAGCTTTGGGACAGACGGTGTTCTTGAACGCAAACTAAAAGCTTAAAAGTCTGGGTCATCCTGCATACTTATATCCACAGAGATAATTAAACTAGTTATATCCTGTAGGTTTGACCACGTTGAATAAGAAATATATAAATGCTAGTAACATGATACATCATGAGAATTTACTATAATAATTTATGCAATGTAGCTATTTTTTTCTACTTTCAAATTTCTGAAGCAATATGTTTTTCTCATTCCATTCAGTCATAGACATTCTAAAGCAGTTGCATTTATTTTGTGTTTAACTAACACCATCGCACTTTTACGATCCGACCACTAATTCATTTAAAGCTATGTTGGGCACTAGATGACCCAGTACACAACTCGTGTACTTTAAGTAATCGAAACATCTTATGCACAGTCAAACAACTATGCTTCTGGGCCTTTTCTTGATATTAATGTCCCTGTAACGTACATTCTTGATTTATGATGGTATATTTTGTTACCAAGTGATAACGTCAAGAACATATATAGCACAGGTGGCTCCAGGAGAAATTTCAAAAGGTAACCAAATTTGTGTTAGTTTCAGTCCTACCACACATTAAGAAGAGGATAAAGGATGAAAGAAGACATTTATTGCTAGGATTATCAGCATAGTAGTATCATCTCTAAAAGTCGTAATTTTTCCAGCTGGTAAAAAGACACGCACTGTCGATGATATCAGGCATCACACCGTTTGTTTTCATACGTAAGCTTAAATAAATAATTATCATTATTGCTCATTCCTTTTTAAAAGCAATATCAATTGAGCGATTGCATTGGTGCCTCTACCAGGATTCCTACCACTACTAATCCTTTCGGTTAAGCTTGCTATACGATCTGTTATAGTTATACAAAGAGCTTTTAATATCAAACCATTGGTTTCCAAAATGTGTCGCAGTTACAAATTTTGCTGATATTTTCTCTAAACATGTTTTCTAAATCAATTTAATGCCCAGCTGTTTCTGCCTTTCCTTTCAACATGTGTAAAATTAGTACCTTTAATTGTTTTAATCATTTCCTTTAAATATCACATCAGGGTCTGCTATCTCTTTGTTATACATATCCAGGTCCAGCTTTATAAGATATGATTATTACTACATTCATTGCTTGGGCAAAACCCGATGCTTCTATTTGGTTTGCATTATGAATACTGTAACAGACGCATAATGGACAGTGTTTTAAGGTATTCGTCTAATAAGGTTTCTGCTTATTTTGCTTGTATGCTAAATGATTGTTTTATTTCTTGCAATTACGTTGATTGATGAGTAGCTTTCGTTTGTCTATTGTAGAATTTCAGGAGAGTGTAAGTTTACAACTTGGTGAATTCTATTGTTTTCCTTCTTTGGCTACCGTTACGTAAAATCACAACGAAAGCAAAATATCAGTTCCACCGATCTTGTTAGATATTGTGTTAGGAACAATGTTTTTATCTCCGGTGAGAATCTTAGAATCTAATGATATTTTCTTTTTCATTTGTTTATGTTAATATAACGTTTTCTACGCATTAATTAAATGAATCGTAATTAAATTAAATATTTCATACATTCCTAAGACATGCGTTACGTAATCTTTCTAACCTTCATTAATTAATTGTGTATAGTAAGGGACAACATATCTATCTATACATTTATCATACATTTAATTACCAACAACTGATTAAAATGGATTCCAAACAAGTAGAGAAATCATGAAATCTTTGCAACTATCAGATTAGCTAAAATATCAAGTTCGCTGTCATTTGTAGTAATATAATCACTGGTGAGTATTCAAATTAATAATTTAAATGAAATTCAGCAAGAGTTGAAAGTAGATGTTTTGTTAAGAACCGGAAATAGATACTTTAGTGAGGTTTTACATTTTAGGCTGGTGATAGCAAGTCCAGAATAAGGACTACCTTAGCAGTAGAAGGTGGGCGACCGACCCAAACAAAGTGGCGTCTACCTTGAAGGGGACCCCCATCAAGGTCCCATTTTACAATCCGGGCCTTGTACAATAATGTTGATTTTACCTGTGGTAATCTGATTTATTAGTTACCAAAGGCCAATTCGAGCCTTGCATAAGATAGCAAAAGAGAATGACTGCGACCAGATTGATTGATCTTGAATATCTATTTAATGACTTTCTTGGGTAATTGTTATAGTTTTTTCTTCATTGTGTGTGAGTCGCTAAGTGCGAAAATAATTTTTAGAACGATGTTTTAGAGATTCAGTGGGCTGTCTGAATTTGTAATCAAGCATATCTCCCTAACTGAACCCCTGGTACTATAAAACGTGCACATCTGTTGGGGTTCGGGAGGATTCCCAGGCACGTGCACATGGGTTATGTTTTACAAGTTTACAATTACCCATTAAATTATATTTTTTCTTTGTGCAGTCTATCGCAGGCACCTCCCCCCCACTTATAATTTTTTTTAAACGCTGACAATGTGTCAGTCGCGTTCTAAGTTTCCACAGGTCGCTATAACCACTACACTAGAGTGTGTACTCAGAATATAAGGCAGAAATAATTTACATGAATTATACTAGCAGTGCGGTTCAGAGAATGTATCAGTACATTAACACTTATGGACTGACGTACACATATACAGATAAAAAGTTCACGCATTTATATAACACTAAACAGAGAATTTAGTAAGTATTTCATCATTTTAAATCATACATGTTCTGTTATGTATATCGTAACAGGTATCGAGTTTTGCTTGAGTGGCCTGCTATCATTAGCAGGTCAACTCATCACAATGCTTGTTTTTAGCAGGGCTTGGCACGTGACCTGAGGATGTCTAAATTGTGAGTCGAATTGGAATTCCGGTAATTCATTGTAGCTGAAAAAATACGTTATGTTACTGGATATACTGAAAGAATATATATCGACTGACTTAGTTATCTGTAATTAAATCGTTGTTGTAATAATACTAATAATGAGTTATTCTGAGCTGACTATGGAATTTCATGCAGCTAAATCAGCTCGACAACTACTAGCTGCAATTAAGAAATATATTCCAGTCCGTGATTCTGTCAAACAGCAGATATAACAACGCCAGGAAGCATGTGGAATTTACAGAAGGTACACAGCAGTTATTTAAACCAGTCACAAAAGCCAGCAAAAATCTTCTGATGTCGTTGGCACAAACAATTTAAGCAACTGGAAAAATAGCAGAAAGAACCAACCAACCAAACAAAAAATATCCGAAAGCTTCCACCTGAAATAGCTGCTGCTCAAACTACAATTATAGCAGGAAATGCAGCAAACAATAGAGGGTGTGGATGAATCCAGTGCTGAGATTGGTGATGTAAGGGATCTTGTTGTACCAGAATCAGAACCTGTTAAAAAACTACCTTCTTGATTTACCAAAGATCGTAAAATACTTAGAGAAAAACCTGTAGCGGTTGCTGCAACAGGATATCCAGATCGTGATAAATTATTAGATCCATGTACCTCTGATGTTTTAACAAAAACTGGGTTCCTTTACAATTTCAAAAGAGCCATGGCAAAACTAAAATCACAAAATTATGAAGATGAATTAACAAAATGTAAGATGCAAGTCGAAGAAGCCAAATGATAGCCATTATCTGGCGACATATTATTGCCAGAAAAAAATCACCATTCAGACCACCTCATATTGTGATGAAGGAACAGTAGGCAGTGGGCTTGTCACTCACGACCGACGTCGTGAAAAACAAACCTCCCCAGTGATTCAAGATCACATTTGTTCAAATAACGTCCTCACTTATGTTGATCGACTAGAAATTCTGATTGCTGAAAGACGAGCCAGAAACAATTTCAATTAAGCAGCCACTATATGTCAGAGTTTATTTACTGGTGACGTTATGGACAGCAGTATCTGTCGGGCATTAATCGATGAAATTACCGGTGATTACTACAGTGATTGCTAAATTAGATCGACGAAAACACAATAACATTTTTATACACAATGGCCAACGTGGACCTGAAAACGTCAGGGTAATAAATTCACCATAACAGGTTTATAGAGTGATGTACCCAGATGGACTCGGCGATGGTATTCAGGGGTTATTTAGAAGGATAGCCCCAAAATCTATAACAACTGCAAAACAATTAGGCATGAAATCCATCGAAGTTGTTCGTGATAATCGTATTGGCATTATTGGCGATGTTGCTGGTAAAGCATCAGGGATCAGAGACATGCTCGCACGATTAGTACGATGAAAACCAGAGCCGGTAAAGCTACCCATCACCGAAATGATGCCAGCAAGTGTGAATAAAATAACAAATCTAGCTGCAAATGAGCGGTTGAAAGAATTACCTGGCGGGCCATTACTGACGAAGCAAGCTGCAGCCGAGATGGATAAAACTATAACCGCAAACCTAATAGCGAGCAATGGTCAAGCCCGTCGTCATCGGTGATATATCGCTTGATCAGTGTTAGAACATCGTTTTAGACAACGACGAGTATAATACAATGTTCAAGCGTGTGTCTGATGCCTCATTTGACATGAATGTACCACAACTCAAGGATGAGTGTGCGCTTGATTATCAATATTATACTTATCATGAACGTGAACCAAGCCAACGTGGACGAATCGAACTACAAGTCCAAAATACATCCAGGTTTTTCTACCCGCTGAGTCATTCGTTGAAGTTCATAGGAAAGTTGTGAAAATGATGATACGGCTTATGCCGCAAACGATCGATGTGGATTCGTTAACAAAGGTATTATGGCGTTGTTTAACAGTGCGAGATATATAATTGACGGTGAAGAAATCAAAGCATGCCTCGATAACTTTGATGCCGCTACGACAATTGTCGGACTGGCCCGATACAGTAATGACTAATCACGGTCCGCCCGTCCGTCCAAGATGTTCATGAAGGACGTTACTGACAACCCCGACGATAGGCAGTGTTTCATGGTACAAATAGCATAGGCTAGTTCCAATATGAGAGCAGCTGGAAAGATGCTGCGACCAGAAGCTGCTTTTGCGACACTGCAGAATAATAATCCATAATTCAACCTGGGATTTGCAGCACGACGATCTTATGTTAACGCCAATAGTGGATTTTCATGTGTGATACCACTGTCACATATTTTCGGATTCTGTAGACATGTTAGAAAAGTTATATTCGGAGCCAAACATACGGTTGTACTGGTACGAAAGGCTACAGACAACGGTGATACCTGGCGTGCTAGTATTCCTGCAGGTGGTGTTGGTAAAATAACGGTAACAAAACTTACATTATTTAAGCCAACGATGACAGCTTCAGTGACAAATGAAGCACTGTTGCTATCGTTCATGGATAGTGTTGGTAAATCAATGCTGTCATGCTGACAGTGACCATAGACAGAACTCCAGGCACAGCAAGAACATTTTCATGGCAGATCGCATAACAGCAAGGAATTTCAGCAGCACTATAGATATTCGTGGCAATTGAGCGTATCACCAGGTATAATGATCAGATTGCGAAGCCAACTATGTTTGACAGATTAGCAGTATTCACGATTTTGGTGAAGATAAATGGACATCAAGAACCAACCGGAAGATACAATACGGAATTTTGACCAAATTAACGTTGCAGGGGGTATCATAGCTTGATGAGATTCATGGTGCGTGATTAGAATGTCGACTCTGGTTTGTAGATATCTCAGCGGGATTTCACAACGATTTATCAAGTCTATAACCTTTCGTTGGAACACCTTCATTTGTTCAGACAATCTGTAGTTGACGTACACGTGTGAGCTACTCTTGGTCCTGCGCCAGCTGGTGGTTACAGAGCAATCACTGTTACACTGTCAGACAAAAAAATGTTGCTTGACGGCGTTGGTGGACGAATGAGAGTCATTGATGCACCAGTGGAAAACATGTAATTAGATCATTCATGATGTTATAATGTCATATCATCAACGTTACCGTAACACACGGTCAGATTAGAAAGTTCCAATCGGCATCAAAGAAGAATTCTGGTGCAAAGAATATATCTGAACTCAACGGAGTTGCAAGACCCAAATAAATTATCGTTGACTTAACGTCAGCTCAAACACTACAATGACTCCCAGAAATCAAAAACTGAAGTGCGACTTGATCGTTCTGCGTATGCGAGCAGCAATACAGCAAAGACCGGCGGTATATTTTCACTACTAGCGGCGATACCAACGCTGATTGCCGCTGCAGCTATATCTGTTGAAAAAGCGGCCGTACTTGGTGGTGTTCTAACAGCTGCCTGCATGGCACTAAAGAAGGCGACAGGACACGGATTAAAGGCCTCAGAAAAGGACGACGTTTACGATTACCAGGAACAAGGTACGGTCAAGGTCTGAGACTGCCGATGTGTTTCACTAAACGTCCCGATGTCCAATTTTGATTTACTTGATGCTACTTGGCGAATAAACATACAAAAGCTTCGGAGGTTTTTTCAGCAATATTTTAAAAATGAGGAAAATATTTGTCTACGCCTTTTTGTCTAAAAGGGGGCACTAAGCTAATATTCTAAGTAGCATCAAAATTTGAATTTGTATGTAAAGTGGGGATGTGCATTTTACTTGCCAGCTCTGATTATTTTAATCGAAATTGAAATTCTCTTTCTTCCTTTTCTTTTTGCATTTGCCTCTCTCTCTCCTCTTTCTTCAACAGCATATATTTTTCTTCTTTCTGTAACTGTATTTTTTTCCCTCTCTTCTCTTTCTCCAACATCATTTTACTCTCTCTTTCCTCCTTATCTAATTCCAATTTCATTTGTTTCTCTCTCTCCTATTTCTCAAACAACATTTTCCTCTCTCTCTTTCTTCCTTATCTAATTGCATTTGACTCTCTTATTTCTCCAGTTGCATGCTCTTCTATCTCTTTCCTCTTTATCTAATTGCATTTATTTCTCCTCTTTTTTTTCGGAACTTTTCACGCTTTCTTATCTCTGATTCCATCTTATATTTTAATTTTAATTCCTTTACTTTTATGTTAGAGTCTGATA
>JAECUM010033537.1:0-28871 GCA_016617855.1 Megalonaias nervosa
TTGTTTTTTTATCTTTACAAAGTATACATAAATTAAATTAAAAAATGCCTGTCTGTATTGCTCGTGTGCTTTATTTACTGCATTTATCATTCAATAAAACATTCATCAACAGCAAAACAAACACTCAAATATGAAGTGAAAATCTGAAGTGAAGGCTTCAGTATATAGCAGAGGACCAAAAGACAGTTATGCATTTACGTTTTGCAATAGACAACGAGGAGGCCATGTGTTGTTCGTGCAAATAAGAATATCATTATGGTGGATGCAGTCTTCTGTGAACATACACAGATAAAACCATGAGTTTTCGTGGTTTTCTGCGATAGGATCTTACACTCAGTTTGACACATAACCATATAATAAGCAGTACAAAAGGGACACAAATCTGCCCGAAGTATGCAAGAATAACTGATACCCTGGTGTCTGCTGCATTAGTAGAATGACGTTCACAATATATGATTTAATTATAAATTACCATATCTCCCTATATTCACCTCAATTTAAGCCTGACATAAACTGTTATGCCTAAAGTATAGCTAATCTTCTTGTTATATCCGAATACAATGTTCCACATATTCGGCACCCTCTCGTCCATCCACCGACCACACGTGAGTGGACCTATGCAATAGGTAGGATTATACGTCAAGCCAATCAAAATTAACTGTATTGCAACAAACATTGATACGTTTATATACTGTGTCAGTAACAAGTGTACTAAACCTTTCGGCACATCAGCTACGTAAGGACATATCTTTAAGGAGTTTGAACTACTGACTACTGCCATCGTACTTGTGTTGTTGTAATATGATACTGTTTTCACAATTAAGTATACTGCTTAAGAGTGATTTTTTTTTTTTTTTTCAAATCAGTTTTTATCAAAATTAATTTTAGCGATATGACATAATTACCTATCAAATATCAACATTTCAATCAGCATATACTTCTCATACCCTACGGAAGATATTGATCTAAAATCAGAACTTTGCATTTATTTAGCTGAAATGGAACATAACGTCAGAAACAAAAAGGCTGACCCAATCTAGTTTCAAACTATAGATTTTAGGCACTAACCTTCCACATAGATCGACCTTCGTCAACCCGTCTGTAACAAGCATAAGGTATAAGCTACTATTTGACTCAATACAATACGTCACAGCTTCTCAGATTGCATTTGAAGTTTGGAGTTGGGTGTGGAATAAAAGGACTTGCTAATTTCAAGAACAAAATGGCAGCAAGTTGCAAAGAGAAAAGTGTGTTTTGATAAGAGGCCTGAAAGCATCTGTATAGGGATATCTGGGGACATGCGGCATTAACACTTAACCATAGATGTTCATTATTGGGACGCTCTGTAGCCAGATGGGAAAACCTATGTTAGAACTGCATATAGCTTTAATATGGGAATGGGATTCTGGGGAGAAATAAGTCGCTGGGGATGGATCTCTTGGTACTAACGGTAAATGTAATGTCAAAATTGTTCACCGGTTAAATATAGGGACGGGATTCCGGAGACCAACGGGAAGAAAAGGGTGAATATTTGTAGTCTTCAACATAGACGTATACAAAACAAGTACAAATTATAAAACGCAAACAGTCAAATGATTAGAATCTCTTTCTAGTGATATGAGTTTTAACCCTCTGCTTATTCCCTGAACAACACACAGATACGTCAGTTATGAAAATAACTTTCATCAGTTTATCCTAAACTGGTAAAAAATATACGTGTCATGAACATATATGTATTTTATTAGCTACAGGTTATTTCCATACAGTCAGAGTTTAAGAGATAATTTCAGGCCAAACTGTGGCGGGCGCAGGATTAAAAGGAGTTATCATCGTGTATGCTATGGATGAAAAGGATATAATAACATTATAGCATTATCTCATTTTGCCAATGAAAAGATAAATATAATATCTGCTCTGGTGCTTATGACCTCTGTTATGGCTTATAGTGATGTAGAAATCATATATGTCTGTTTCTGCCACTTCGATATTCATTAACAATATCTCTAAATCCATTTTCCTAACACCCAGTAGAATAGAGAAATGTAAGATTTATTTGTTCGTAAGCACCTAAAAAAATCGACGTTTCTGAGATCACATCATTAGAATCAAGCCATTAATAATTCGAAAGGAAATACATAGTATTTCACAATTCAAACATATTCATCTGCTTCTCTGTCTCTCTGTTTCGCTCCCTATCTCTCTATCTCTATATAAATGGTACATAATTTAAATAATATACTTGTTGTTATTCACATTGGCCCCACATTGTAACTGTATGGAGGAAGTTATCGACAAATATAAACTCCCCAAGAAACAAGTAATCAACTTTCCCACCATTCTAACTAAAGCCATGATTATTATTTAACCGGTTTTACTAGAGCTGAAATGCATTAATATCGTATTTCCTACCAAGGCTACTCATTATTGTCATAACCAAACACTGAAATAACTTTAAAAAGTATCTATGGTGTCAGGATGATAATGTCAATCTCAAGACCATCGTGTACACACCATTATGGATAGAATGAGATGATACCGTTTGTTGTGGGTATCACCACATCAATTGCTAGCGTCAGTTTTGCATTATTATTTTGTTCTTTTGCTTTGAATGGTTGTTTGATTCGGGCTTTCTGTGTTTTCTATCTTTCCATAGACTTCGAAACGTTATACCCTACTTCGTAGACATCAATTGTAAACTGTCAAAGAGACATAACTCTGTCTAAACTGGCAATGATAATAGTTATTCATTCACTAGACTAATATTACACACACGCATGTTTCACTTTTCAAATGAAAAAATGTCCTCCATAAAATATAAGTGCATGCATCCAAAAGACTCAACGTTAAGCCTGTCAGAAACTTATGAGTAACATAACAATCACAGTTAGGCTTCTTGTTCAGTGTTTCCTGCAGTTTGTTTAATCTGCTCCCCCTCCAACACCTTACACAAATGTTACCGATATACATATAAATTGCAATCATTCCAATTGTATTTTTGTTACTGTGTGCCGCATTGTACTGTCTCGAGCAGTTCACAACAGTCCTCATGATCGTACCATACCTTTCACGTACCGTTTTCTGTGGTGCAAAGATGGCAGAAGTATATAAATGTTAAGAAGAATATTCATTGGCTATGGCATCTGATTCAGCAAGCCATCAAACGATGAATATAACTACCAGTATTTGGCTCTGATATTTCACGAGAGGGGAGTTACATCTGATACAATATGCATGGGTGTATAACAGCAATCGATATTATATAATGAATCTCTCATATTACTTTCCTCACGTGTTGTGCATCATGTTTACATTTATTATTGTATTATTTTACTTTTATTACTGAGTGTATAGAATCACGTTTTTTAGATATTTTAAAACATAATAACTTGTAAACTAGAATATCCTTTGTGTCGTTATCATCATTGATTTTCGCACGTTGCACCCTAGAGGTGAGTCTAACGAGTTTATCGGCATAATATCGAGTATTGCACGAGAGAAATAATTATATATATATATATATATATATATATATATATATATATATATATATATATATATATATATATATTATTGACGTATTATTATTTGTGTGGTAAGTATTGTGTGTGTGTGTGTGTGTGTGGCCATGATATCAAAATATATAATACCAACATATTAGCAAAGGAAGTTAGGCAACCCTTTACGTATATGTGTTTTGCATGCACAGCTTGTATTACTGAAGTCAAGAACAAATAAATAAAGGTTTATGAGGAAGCAAAATGTAATATTGAAATACGTAAAACTGATAAACAATTTGTTAGCTGTTTACACAGCACATAGTGCGCGCATGTGTGGCCATTTTCTTGAAGAGAAAGGGCAATATTTACAATCAAGACGCATGATTGCAACAGGCCACAAATTTGTATGTGTAGCTCTTGAATAATTGAATAGCGTATAAGTGTATTATATGATAGAAGTTGTATGTGGTAATTGGGCCTCAAAACGGCACTATAGACTCAAACAGGAATTTAACATAGTTGATTTGGTCCAAAGGGGAATGGGTAAGGAATTTAAGTTTAAGTGTGAAAACATAAACATACTAAAACACGCAAAGACACAGTGATAAATCACTGTCCTACTAAACAGGGTTTGAACAAACTACATTAAATCCAACAAACTTGCTATCCATCACACAATCTATATTCAGCAATCCATACATATTATCTAAAATCCCTTTTCCACATCGTCTTTGAAATGTGTGGTTGTAAAAGTGCGTGCGTGCGTGCTTCTCCATATTATATAAAATGACAAAGAGGGAATATACTCCATACAAGAAATCATTTCAATAAAGATTATTTTTTTTTTTTATCAAAGACATTGACAAACACATAGAAACAAACACCAAGCTTACAAAACACGTAATATAAAAAAGCATGTTAGTAAATGTGTATAGTCACATCAATAACCACTCTTAAACAAACACACATTGTTGAGTAGGGAAAGGCACTTTTGTTTTCGGAATGACATACACACATTAGCACATTTCGGGAAAAATGCACTTAGCGGGGAGCTGCACTTAAGGACAAAACATTGCACTAAGTGATACTTCAGGAGCCCCCAAAACACCCACGCTGCGATCAACAATACACCATGCGGGTGGCACTTGAGGACAAAAATTGCACTTTGCGACCCTTCAGGACAATAAATAACACTTGAGGGCTTAACCTTCAAGTGCAGCAACTGCAGCAAGGACTGCCACTCACGCGTTGGTCTCGATAGCCACTGATGACGCTGGACAGCCACCAACCGGGACATCTCTGATGGTCGCACTTGCATCGTCTCTCGAGACTAACGGATGCTAACACACACACACACACACACACACACACACACACACGCACACACACACATATATATATATATATATATATATATATATATATATATATATATATATATATATATATATATATATATATATATATATATATATGTAATTTCATCATGTTAAAGCTCATAATATTTGGTGTTCCAAAAAAATGTGCTTTTCCAAAGTCAATATGCAAATAAATTATTTAATAACTTTTAATTCATAGGAATAAAGGTCATTTCATTGTGTGAATGTCTGTAAATCACAGTTTCAGTGCTAATACCTTCAAAATTAAGGATTGTTGGTTTAATAGTAATTTACTCTGATGAAACTTCTGCTGTCAGATAAGAGAAAATTACATAACTTAATGTTTTGCAATCTTCGAGATATCTGTTACGCTATGAACAGTGTCACAAGCCAAAAGTTCCAAATAACTTCATATAATATATATTGGAACCTGACAGCTCATGATCCCAAATCAAAGCTGTCCCATCCACCTGCCTTAGAAAATGCATTTCAGATTCGTAACCCATTAAAATTTTAGTATTCAAATTCAATAAATAAACTAAAAACAGCTGTATTGTAGTCTCAACACTTTTAACATACTCTCTTTGTAACAGGCTCATCACAGGTGGATGTATTTGGCTTTATATCATGTATATTAAACCATATATAGTAAATCATACAACGTCGATTCTAAGATCCAAATGGATCCATCTGTATAGTAAATGGAACTTCCTTCTAAAATGAAACTTATTCATACATTTCAAATATTTTGCAAAATCAATGAAGGTAAACAACACAAGCCTGCAATAAACAAATACAAGAATTCGATGTTTATATGATTTTCTAATACAGTGCTCTTCAATTAAGAACCCTTCAGTAAAATGACTTCACATAATAGGAGAACATGGTCAAGAATATCTTGATCTTTGCTGCATTTAGTTCCCCCTGCTGCTTTTTTGCATGACATTTTAGTTCTTGGCTGCCAGATGATAACCATTTATAATGTGCTTGCAAGAATAAAATATACCAATTTTATGTCTTACACCCATTATAGAACATTATAGATACAGCATATTTGTAACAGACCATTTAATAATGTTCTTTCAACCCACTACACTGTCACGACCTCCATGATCCATAATGTAATGCGAGATCACTGTAAAGTTCAATTAATACCTGCTTTTTTATCATTACTGATAATACCACAGATTAATTTCCACACTCTGGATCAAATGAAATTGATAACTAAAGTGTTTCTTATTCTGTTGTAAACATTCAATGATTTCTCTTGGACAAGTCTGGATGATGCATATAATAAAGGGAGCTGACATAAAATCAGTATATCACTACTGATTTCTAATCATTCCAATGGGGGAATTTTGATTGAAAAATATGTTTCCCAGTCTTTTCCCATTTTCCCTCATATCCATCACATTTGTATGCTTTTATGAACTGACAGCTTTGCATACCACTCTCTAACCAGTCTGATCCACTGTCTGCTATTTCACTGTCACTGGCAGTGTAGGAAACTTTGCCTTTACATGCTCGATGGGAGTTCCTCCTCCAATACAAAAAGGACCAAAAGACATCTAGAGATGGCATATTCCCTGGTATTTGTGTAAACATGCCTACTGAAAGTACCTCATGGTCAAGCACTCTAAATGTATATACTCCTCGTTTCCAGTACTCTCAATCTATATAGATTAATAAAGGATTAATACATACATGGATTGGAAACTCTAAGCCCTTGTATTATATTGTGTTCACTACAGCCATCATGTAATCTTACCTGGGTTTAGTCCACAATGATACTTCCTAGATAAAATAATTTGTTTAGTGTCAAACATGTTGACCAATTAGAACTAAACATAAATTTCACAATTCCTTTTCAAGCTTTCAGCAAATGAACAATATCTTGCGTCCATATATATGATATTAATTATATCCTTTAGCAGTAATAGGAATGTATAACGGTATGAGGAGAAAAGCACCATCAAAGACCAGACTTTAATTTACGAAATCGTTTCATTTTTAACCACATTTAACAAAGTATACAGATAATCTTCTCAGAACCTTCAACTATGAGACAACACTTGTACTATTAAATTCATTAGTTTTGTCTTGAAACAGGCAGCATATGCCCTCTGCATTTTCTATCCACTTCTTTGCTGTCTCTCGAACAAAATCTTGCAAGATTTTATAGTTTTGCACTATTTCATTGGAGCATTGTGATATTGATCCGGAGTTTTCAATCCCTGAATGTACAAGTCTCTGCTACTTTGTAAATAAATATTTAAACAAATGATTCCTAACAATGAATAGCTCATCTGGAATACTGATAAATCAGTAAAGAAAAAATAAAATTGCAAGAATAAAATATACCAATTTTATGTCTTACACGCATTATTGAACGTTATAGATACAGATTATTTGTAGCAGACAATTAATAATGTTAGTATTAATACTGACTTTGAAATTTTACTCTGAGCGCTAAAGTCTGAAAAATAATAACAATAAGGCCTGAATAATAATAGTGCTTCATTTAAGGAAGGCAACTCATTTAGTACAGTACTACTCTCCCACGAAGCCTTCCGCTTAAAATGTGGAAAAATTATATACAATATGTTGTTACCTGTAGGCTCGTACAAAAAGTAACAAAAGAAAAGAGTGAAGCCAACAAGCTTTGTAGATGCGAACAAAATATGTTATTTCCCTAGAAAACAATGTACAAATAGGAAATAGGACTTGCGGTTTGTGAATATAATCCAAAAAATAATCCTAGAATTGAAAAATACAAGTCCTATCACTAAACAGTTCTAATTGAATCCAGGTTCAAATCTCGATGAAATTCCTATATGGAAGGCGATGACGTTAGATGAAGTCGTTGTACAGATGGCAACAAATCCTCGTTGAATCATAGTTTATAATGTTCCCGTTTAGAATTCTAGAATAAATTTCCACTGAATGCCTTTTTCCCACAACTTTTATAAGAAAGAACACTTGTGTAGTTTGCTAGATAATAAAATATTAAATTCCCCAAAAAATAGATGAACTTCAAAACAATTTGGCACCAACAACAGAAACACATTCTACCTTCAAGGTGTAAAGATACGACTGCCCCGCCTCTCCTGAAAACCGTCTCTCTCAGCAAACGATTTTAGATCACATGGCGGCTCACGTGACGGGTTACGTGACCACTAATTTGAACAGAGCAGTAAAACAAAAATGCCAATTATCACGTAGGCAAGAGCAGTCCTATCTAAAAATCAAATTCTCACACTGGAAAAAAAGAAATGCTGTTTACAATTTAGCTAAGACTTGGACCGAATATGACCTAGTTAATAGCCAACCGTTCTCACTCGATGCTTACAAAAATTATGAATCAAGGTGAACTAAACATAGTTCTTAAGTCATACTTTTGCGTTCCAATTAGACTGAATTTTAAAACAAGAAATATATCAAATCGAGTGAAAATGATCATTACAATGAAATGTAATGAAACAAAATAAAAATAAAAAATAATTTAAAAATAACACACAAGCAATTAAATTACATATACGTAACAATGTACATTATTAAAGTGTCTGTTTAATGGCAATAATTAAAGCTGTAAAACATGTAAGAAACAGTTTTTCTTAAAATAAGTTTAAATTATAACTCTTTTTGATGTTTGAGGAATACTTTTCCATATGAAAGCACCTGACTATTGCTGAGACTTTAAGGCGTCAAACTTCGGTTTAGAAAGTCAACGATTACCTTCAAGAACAGATCTTAATTCTTATAGATTTGAGTTTGTTATGAATAATTCCTTAAGATACTGTGGAGCAATATCCTTGAAGAGACTTGTACACATAAATGCTTTTTGGTAATCAATCCTAAAAGACCGCACTAAATTACCTATCTCAGATACAGGTATAGACAAAAAAAAAAATCAGATCATTTTGTATACATACCTTTCTTGGCAGAATATTAACTTTCAACTGAAAAAGAGAGAAACAGCCATCAATTGAATGCTAGAAGAAGCCATTAAATTAATATAGATCAATACACATACCACCAAGTTAGCCAATTCTGCGTGTCAGGTAATTTCTGCACAATGATGCAACATTACCGTAAACATTGGATCACGTGTTGGTTTTGTAGAAAATCCAATTTGTATCAAGAAATAACAAGTGTCCTTTAATTACGGAAGGTGATACTCATAACGTGACCAAATATATTCCACATTTCGACCCTAAATGCATATAAAAGTGTGATTTCTAAATTTCAAAATGAAGACCCACTCCATGACCTTTTAGAACTTGTACTAAAACAAACCTTATTTACTATGTATCTTTTAGAATCAAACAAATAATTACATTATATAAAAGATGGAAATGTATACCTTAAAACAATACTCTATTTTAATCCAAGTTTCCAATTTTGCAAGAAATTGTCCCACATGTACATAATCGTCTCCCATCCAAACTATCAGCTTGACACTAGAAAGAGATTGTGAAGAAGTTCCACAGAGTATAGTCTGCTTTAAATTCTTTGATAGATTTTTTCCTATAAACGAGACCTTGCAAAGACACTACATCATATACATTGTTGTTTGTCTTCAACACAATAGCTTACTTTTTATAAAATGATTAACTTTACTATTTTTTTTTAAATAAATCGGTTTAGTTTGTTCAATATTTCTTGCTATTTATTGGCATTGTTATGTAGAATTTTTTAAAACCAGCTATAACCCTGACCTAATTACTCGACTGAAATGCTTACAGAAACAGTCCAAAGTAATGCATTTCATTTCCATAGCCCGATGGATAAACATTAATCTGTTCAAGGCTATGTGCAGGATAGGCCGACATATTGCGAGTCATGAAAACACATGGGTAGCATCATGTGTATCCAAAATTAATATTATTTTGAACAGAATATTCTTGTGACAATTGGCTCTTTTCAAACGATAAGCATTGCAGAATTTTTTTCATCAATCAGTCAAATTTGGTATGTGTTTTGAATTAATATTGGTGACGGAAACCTTAATTGCGCAGAAATGCCTGACTGTAGTATACATGCTATTTGAACTAACTACTGTACTATGTCAGATTTCAGCCTACGAAAACAAAGGAGACATGGAAAATATTTACTGTCTACATTCTGATTATGTGGTCAAAATGTTATGATATAATCTGGTTTTTAGAGTTAAAAGCCATTTTACAGCACAACAGGCTATACATGATGGCCTCAGGCACAGTGCAAATTTGTATGGAAAGATCAAATATATCAAAGAGAAAAACTTTTTGAATTGAAATGATGACCAGATGTGACAACTTATACTATGTACATTTAGAAAAGTGCATCAAACAGCAGAAAAATGACTATTAATCAATGAAAGTGACTTGTAGATCTACTGTAAAAGATCAGTAAATGTTTGACTGTGGCAGTAATCAATACATTATCTTAAATTTAATATGAATTGATGTTACAGGAATTGGTCATTACAAGTGGTCACTAATAAAATCAAACATACCAAGGAAAACAACACATTAAATTTAGCATAAATGTAATCTTTTACTGCATTTGTTTTTTTTGGGGGGGGGAGGGAGGGAGGGGGTGAAATTATTCTTAAAGGCTGAAACAAAGAATTCAACTTGCACTTTTCTGTTTCATGTTTATTGCCTTATTTTCGATGGGTCTCAATTTGAATTACTTTCAGTCATGTAAGTGATAATCTCTGCAATTTTCTTTTATCAAACTTTGTTTCCATCATGTTTTATGGATGAGTTAATTGTGACCGATTCAATAGATTTATAAACTTTATTTGATTTAATATTTCTTCCTACCAACACTGAGGATTTGACTGGAAAAAAGCTATAAAATAGAATTATTTTATATATAGAAACTGAGCTATCACAGATTTTCTCCATCAAATTTCTGACATTTTAAGTGTCTAATATAACCCTGAACGCTTTATTATATGCAACATCAGCAAAGAAGCAAGGCACCATGTCAAATTTGGCAATAAAGGTCAGACTTGCTTACCACACTTGTTTACATATTAAACAGCTAAAAATGTGCTTTTATTGTAATGTAGGATGTTTAAATCTGCATTTGTTTACACAAAATTATTATTGTTTGGGGTTTAATGCCATTTTACAGCTGATAAGTCTATGAATAGTAGCCAATAGATCTGGTGGAGGAAGAAGCAGAAAAATCTGTAGAAGAACCACCAACCCACTGGAAGCTAATGGCGAGATCTCTCACATGCCCATCCCAGTGGAGCCTGAATCAAACCCATGCAGAGGTGAGATGTCAATAACCGGCAAAGGCTAGTATTTAGACCACTGCCAACTGCAGTCCTATTTAAACAAAGCACTGCATAGAAACAAGTCGGTTGTGAGTAGGGGTGAATAGATACATGTGCTGAGCAACGATACGATTAATGATACACATCCTATGATATGACACAAAATCAATACACATATGAACTTAATAGTCTGTCCATTCTTAGAAGATCTGTCAAAGTAGAAATTGCCCTTTTATGTCATTTACTGGTTGTATTTCCAGAATACCAATTACAGACAGCATCTATATGCCAATATTCTCATTCATGACAAGATAACAGACTACCTGTTTGTTGTCGGTAAATTTTATTCAACACATTTTCAGACCTGCCAACCCTGATGAGTCCATCTCAGTACGGCAGTTGATTTTTTGTTTTTGTAAGTTTGACCAGTTTTTAGAAAGGTGTATAAAAATATCATAAACTGCTATTGTAAAGCTGGAAAACGTAATTAAAGTTCAGTATTCGAAACATGCAGCGAAGATAAACATTATGTTCAACTGAAAAGTTTGTAAGGAACGCGTAGACCTTAATTACCACTAGTACAGATGCACAAACTATATTTCCAAACAAGATGTAGCTCAATGGCTTGTTGCTGTTTCTCAACTTGATTTAATTCTTGGAAATTCTTTTTCCGTTTCACATGACGATGGCAATCATATCTACCGCCACGAGTCATACTCAAATTGGCACGTGATGTCCAATAAACGTAAATGTGTCTCTTCCAGCTCTTATTCACAAGAATCTGAATATTCCTTTGTATTCTTCTATGTTGATTATTATCACTTTTCAAGAGGCATATTTTCCCTTTCGGCTTAAACATGCATATTTTGCTGCACGCCATTTTTTAAAAGAAATTCTATAATCAACAATTTGATCATGCAGACGCTTCGCGTGAACAAATAATGCAGTGTAAAGTATTTATGCTGCTGTAAAGTTAGTCTGGTTCGCTGATTAATTTCACTAATTCTAATATGAAACCGGAATCCAAATCAAACACGGATGAACAAACTTTTAGGATTTTTCGGCAATGATCAATATTTCTTAGTATTTTAAGGGTAATTTTCGTAAGATTTACAGCAAAATCTGAAGGGTTGGCAGGTCTGAATTAAAGGATGCTCCTTTTGATCAGATGCAGGCCTCACTTAAGCCTCGAGACAGATCAAATACATTTCTTTACTTCTTAATTTCTGGTTTATTTCATTCCGATTTATTTAGTTTGTCACGTCTGCTGAGCACCTACCTAAAGTCATGTACAAGCCTTAATCTACCTGTCTTGAGAATATTACCGCGGCCTTGTCTTTGATCTCTAAAGAATGCTGCAGGGTTAGTATTGAACTCTTACGCAAGGTTACCATGACCAGCCAGAGACCATAAACGTGTATCGGCAAAGGCGACCGGTCGTGTCACACAACAAAGGCTTGCCGTTATCAGACCTGTTTGATAAAGTTTAGCTTAAGGATCAAAAGGAAACTCCCTACGTTGATAAACAGTGAGAGAGACATTGTACGCTAAGTTTGATTGTATCGGTTATGTCCAATCAAAATTGATATAGAGGGCGTGATTACAATGCAGACCAGAATGATGCCCTCCGAAATCGTAAGGGTAATTTAGTATTCGCCTGGAGGGATTGTACATCAATAGGGTTAACTCCGAGAAAGAAACCATTCGTAATGTGGCGGCAGAACTTAGAAGTAGATTCTAAGGAACGACAAAGCTTTGAAAAGGTCAGTAAGTTATTTGCTCGATTTTTGTAGAATATTATGGCATCATATTTGTAATTATCTGTAGTATGTACACCTAATTACTAGGATCGTTTAGTATGTAGAATGACCTTTGCAGTGTTTCTTTTACATGCGTATTTGAGAAATGGGCTTGAGCCTTATGTAGACAATTATTAGATGTGAGGCACAATTATGTAGATTGTTTGCTTGTGGTCAGAATTAATTCTGTAATTCGCTATTAGGTTACTTCGTAGTAACCAGTGCATTTATTAATGCGTTATGTCAGAATTTAAACATGCTTGAACTGTGAATTTGGAAACATGGTTGAAGTATGTAAGATTAGTTGCTATTGACGTATGCATATATCAGAGCATGGAGATTTGAATGATTTGCGTACTTTGTATGAGCTGTAAGGTTGTTGTTGTTGTTGTTGTAGGGTTTAACGCCATTTTTCAGCACAAGATAGGCTATACATGCGGCCAGTATTAATGGTGGAGGTAGAACCCGGGAAATCCCCGGAAAGAACCACCGACCCACGTGAATCTACTGGCAAGCTTTCATTCATACCCACATTGGCCGAAACTGAGACTTGAACCCACGCAGACAGAGGTGAGATAGCAATGATCCGTAACGGTGACCACTTTAGACCACTCATCCACTCGGGACCCCATGAGTTGTAAGGTAATGAAATATTTCTGATTATTGTGATATTGTTTAGTATAACGGGATTAGGAATATGTACTGATGTGATGCAATTTATTAATGTATGTATAGGAAGTAACTGCTGTATTATGATGTTTGTTTTACCATACAGGAAAGTATGGGTATCTTGATATGAAGTAATGGGTGACTGAAAAAATTTAATGGCCATTATCTGATGATAGGCTGTGTGTAATGTGAGATGCGAAGGCTAAGGAAAACGAATGTACCGTCATTGTGTTTTCACAGGAGGCTTTTTAGGGGACAGAGAACTTCTGGTTCCATTGGGTCCCATGTCTTCAAGAGTTGGAGACAGAATTGAAACTGAAGCTGAGACAGTCGAAGTCGACAGAAGTGTAGTCATGGGGGTGAAAGTGGAGGAGGAGGAGAAGGAGTCTAGATAAAGTCGAAGAGGAGGAGAAGGAAGCTGGAGAAAGGTCGGGGATACAACAGATGAATAGAAGTGCAAGGAAAGGTGGAAATCAATCTCACACTGCTAATCAAGTGATGCAACGGGCTTATTAAAGGGTCGAGCGGAACGAGTGTAATTGGAAATTTGCGTCATTTAATTATTGAATTGTTATTTAATTGTCATTTGTAGAATTTCATCCATTTTTGCATATTTAACCATCTAACCGTCGGCATTGCTGACTGGGGGCTCAGAGCTTTACATCTATTTTTCACTAAATTTAACTTCCAACAAAATAGAGCCTGGGTGGAGCTTCTATAATAGTTTAAATAAAATACTGGGAGCACCCCACACCAACCATATAGTTCGTCACATATTTTATCTCATTAGTGCATATGAAACCTGGACTATTCACCGTTTATACATGCTTCATGTCCCAGGCATACTAACTCAAGTGGTGGGTTTTGTTTCAAGTTTTGAAGATTACTGTAAATTGTGTTTAACAAAATACAGCAGTGTTAGCATGACATATGCCATATTATGGCAGTATTGTCAGCATCTTGAAAATAAATTTTGCATTTCATCAGCACAATCCAAGTCAATTTTTAAACACGCTCATTGGGCTCCGCACTTAGAATACTGGAAGGCCTGATGTAAACTTGGAGGGGCCCTGGCAATGGAATTTTTAGCACTGTATTTTGCATTATTTGCATAAAAACAATGCCCAAATAGTTAAAAAGCAGGCTTAGTTGAATGTGTATGATCATTTATGCATGTGTTTCCACTGAATATTTTATGCAAATTGGCAATGGATACAATTTGCCAAAATGGACAATTAACCTTTCAATTATGAATACATGCAAATGTAATGATATCGGGTTTTTACATATAATAGTGAGGGCCCCAGGTGGCTGAGTGGTCTAAAGCGCCAACTGTTACAGATCACTGCCGTCTCACCTCTAAGTGAGTTTGAGTCTTGGGCTCAGCCAAAATGGGTACGTGAGAAAGCTTGCCAGTAGCTTCATGTGGGTCGATGGTTCTTTCAGAGTTCTTCCTCCACCAGTTATACTGACTGCCATATATAGCCTATAGTGTGCTGACAAATGACATTAAAACGCACAACAACATATGAAAGCGGACAGTACCAGGCGTACAAAACCTACCATTTCTAGATCGCTTGTTGGTGTCACTACTGTTCATTTGCAGTGTCCTGGTTATTTATCTGGTTGACAAGTGACTATGTTGGTCATATGACTCGTGACATTGCTCAAAACAAAGAGGCCAAAACTACCCCTGCTACCCGAAATGACTTCTCTTCAGCCCCATGACATGTGCTTCATTAACAATACACAACTTCGGGATAACAAAATCATATCTACACTAGATCTTGCTGCAGCGAGTAGCCCCAATAACATGATCAACTTTTGGGTCATGAACCATATTGACTCACACTAGATATTAAATTTACTGGATGCTTTCAGACTGCACAAAATAATTCCTTTTTTCGTGGTTCAAAAGCATTTTAGATTCCTATATCTGAAAACAAACAGGGAAGATAAATTTGCCCCTTCCCCAATTGTAATGAGGTTAACGTTCTCTCATATGATAATGTGGTGCCATGAAGTAAACATTTTTTTTACTAACACTACTGGAAATTGTTATTAAGTAAAGACGAAAGTTTAAATCTAATCTGGCGTAGATTTGTATATTGACAACTTACATTTACATAGTACAATCCAGATTGTGTTGATCTATATAATATTGTCAAGAAACATATGTACCATTTTTTTAACTACAATATTGTTGCCAGTAGCACATACATGTATAGTTGTTATTTACATTGTACACGTACATGTCCTTAAATTGGCCGAGGTTTTGGTCTGCAAGAGAAAACTATCAAGATTAGCTGAGGCTACTAAGGGGATGAGGATTTTTACAGGGAAATGAAAACAAGAACAAAATAAAAAAAATTATAAATATATTTGTAAGAGGGAAATGAAAACAATAACCAAAATATAAAAAATTCATAAAACATATTTGTCCCATCTTCAGTTAACTTGTCAGATATCTAGAGTTAACGGATTGTTAAGTTAATTTGCCTTTTATGGTAGAATTCATAAGCATGAAAACTATTTTTCTCTGCAAAATGAAAACTTTCATTTCACAACAAATGTGCTCCACTCACTTTGAAAAATGCAACGATCAGATTCCATTGCCTTTATTCACGTCTGGCGCTACCTTCCTTTGACGAAATGTGTCCGTATTGAAGTTGCCGCCAAAGACCAACTTTGGAGAACCAAAACAAATGCCTGTTTGCTGTTGCGGCAGCAACATCAAATTTATGTAGAACAATGTATCGGTTGGGACGTGCAGCTTGTTGGTATAAACAATTAGAAAACAATATGTATGTTCAATTTGGTAGAATGTGCTTCTGTTGACAGATACGTTTATTCTGTCTATTTTGTTATCGTGACATCAATATAAACATGACATATTTGATAGTTTAGATTCTTAAATAATGATAATCTATTTATTGCGGTTCTTTCTATTTTTTTCTTTGACCTAGCCATGGGTAGCTCCAAAATGTGCAGAACCTTCCGATTCAAAACAACTGGCTCATTAACGATTGTTTTGACACATGAAGATTACAAGGTGCCTAAGTGCTAATTGTAAATAATATAACCTGTACGATTTCTCTGACAGGTGTGCTTGGAAATAAAGGCAGCAACCTGGTTTCGTGAAGAGCTCATTCGATATGCTGAAAATTTGGCTTCCACAAACAACGTTTATTATCAGCAAAGAGGATTAGTACCTGTAGAACAATAAATATGCCTAATCCATGGCACATAAAGCCCCAGGGATATTCAGTTTGTTTTGTTGCATTATGGCAAAGACTAATAAGCCTTACTGACTCTGATGCATTCTTAAATGAGACAATGCTGGGTCAGACCTATCAACACTAACAAGACCATCTCAGTAAATCAGCTGATTTTTTCTTTCCCTTAAGTTTGGCCAGTGTTCAGTAAGGTATAACAAAATATCATGAACTGCCATTGTAAAGTTGAAAAACATATATATTTGAAAAGTTCGATATTCAAAACTAATTGAGCAATGGTAAACATTATTTTCAACAGGTAAGTTTGTCAAGTGCATGCAGACCTTATTTGCCCCTCAAGTACAGTTGCACAAACTTCAGTTCCATGCCATATTCAGCTCAATGATTTTTGTTTTAGCTGTCTCTCAACTTGACTAATTATTAGAAATCGTTTCGATTTTTTCTTGAGGACGGCAATCATATCTCCCACCATGAGACCGGCTCAAAAATTTGTCTTTTTTTTTGCTTTTATTCACAAGTACCTGAATAATTCTTTTATCACTTTATATTGATTAATAACAATTTTTAAGAGGCTTACATTACCTTTCATCTCCAATTGCTTGCTGGTAGCCTTTTCTGACAATTCTACTATCAACCGTTTAATCATGCAGATGCCTTGCATGAAAAATATATGCAGTTTAAAGCGTCTAATATACTACTGTAAAGTCAGACTGGTTCTCTGGCTAACACCAATAAATCTATTATGAAACCTGGAACCAAATCAAACATGGAAAAATCAGTTATTCGGATTTTCCTGCAACAATCATATTTCCATAGATTTTGCTTTAATTCCATAAGTCCATTTTGTAATGGTAACTTTGCAAACCTTGTGGCAAGATCGTAAGGGTTGGCAGGTCTTAAGGGTTCATGGTTTCCAAACAAAGCCATAAAAGTCACACCTGCTTGAAGTGGGCTCAAGTGTTAGAATGTTTTCACTGACAACAATCCATATATTTGTTAAATGAATGAAGCTAGCAAAAAATAGAGACAATGATAAATAATTGTCCAATGCAATACATTTTGATAACCATCCATCCATGGAAAACTTACATGATAAAATAAAGACAGGATACCTGCCACTATCAAATGTTATTTAAGTTTATACACTGGATAGCTATCATGAAACCTAATATTGTTAGTACTGATAATAATTTTTATG
Source organism: Megalonaias nervosa (assembly GCA_016617855.1). Classification (NCBI taxonomy): domain Eukaryota; kingdom Metazoa; phylum Mollusca; class Bivalvia; order Unionida; family Unionidae; genus Megalonaias; species Megalonaias nervosa. The sequence continues at coordinate 18,053 of JAECUM010033537.1, forward strand.
GGCCGCATTAAATTGTGTCTGAAAACATAAATTCTAGCGGTACGTTATAGTCGAGCAACATCCGAAAGTTACAAGGTATTTAAATATTATTTTCCCAACATTACTGAGTCAAACAACATACAGTAAACATGGCATTTGCAATGAAACGCTCCAATAAAATGCCCAACGACGAGATCATGACCCATTTCTAACATACTATGTCAAGAATCATATCGACACTATAGTTGCAGTGTTTCCTACAAGAATGAAACCCTTTTCTCCAACTCTAACCTGTCAGTTTGCCATAGTTTTTTTTTTTTTTTTACAAATATTCCATGTTCAGTGGGAGTCAGGATTTTAGCTGTGCAAACAGTGCATCAAAGTTCAATTGTCTTTTACAAGATCATCAAATACAAGGGGACACCTTCGACTAATGGAAAAACAACACAAACTTCATTAGTAGCTAAAACCACGAACTAACCATAACAGACCTATGTGTCCTTTCGTGAAGTGAATAATAATTGAGCTGTTCCTTCCTCACTTACACTAGCGTCATGCATCCCTGGTTAAACATGTAAGGTAGTATCAATGAAGAACATCAAAAGTGTAAAGATAGACTGTATAAAGCAAGATGTGCTTCAGTCGCTAATGAACATCAACAACGCTGAACCATTGAGTATGGAGGACATTGATAGAACAGTCTGCACAATGGTTAAGATCATGACCTGGAGTAGAACAATTCTAAATAAGCACACAAGAATGCCACCAGCCCTGAGTCTATGTCCTGTGTTAGAATGCAATATTTCTTTCGCACTGAACCACAATGATGTTTATCATCTTTTTTCACGTACAAATTACACTTACTATTTGGCAAATAGTTAAATGAAGAAAAGTATTTTCAACTCATACAGTTGTTGGTGTAAATAAACCATTACAAAAAGGTGTGCTTTCCTTTTGGTTGATGAAGTCAGCTAGTGTATCTAGACAAAAGAAAATGAAGCTCAAGCCCAAAATCAATATTCTTGTCCCTTACCTCAAGTGATTTTTTTGGACCAAACTGACACTATTGGACTATCAGAAAAATGATAAAGCTCAGTGCAATTTTGTTCCATCCTCCAATGAATGAATATTATCTGAATATGGTTGATAACTGGATAATTGATTCATTTATACCAGACCTTTGGCGTAACGTGTGATTTGATAATAAAATATACAGTTTACTTACAATCTGTTTTCCTCTTCACAAGGTCAGTGCTGGCAATTGATCTGAAAACAAATGAAATGTAAAGTGTACAACTTTAATTAACTTTTCTCAAAGGAATAGATGTGGTCAAATCATGAACTGAGTTCCCAAAATGCAATGTGAACACTTAATTTTACATTACACAATGGAACAGAGATGGTCAAATAGTAAAACTGAGTTCCCAAGGGACCATGTGAACACTTAATTTTGACATTGCTCTAAGGGATAGATGTGGCCAAATGGTGAACTGATAAAGACGTCAAAATTTTCGGAAAGGTCAACCAGGTTCCCATCGATCCTAAAGATTGGTTACCCGGTTACCCGATCAGAGGGAAATTATATTAAATTTGAACTTGAACTTCTTTGTTGTAAGTTTATATATGCCACCCTCACCCCAAAGGCATAAGAGTTATTATTACTTATTTGAGGGGCAAAAAAGCGCTGTCTGGGCTTGAAAAGAGTAATCTATCTATTACATGCCATAATTACAGACAACCGTATGGAGAATGTATATTTAGTATTGTTACTTACCTGATATGCAGTTAGTTAAAATTCTTGTCACAAATCGGCTAAATGCATGTGGATTAGTACCAGAATACAGACATAAAATAAAATGATAAATTATTAATGCAGAAAATTCAATTTAACTAATCTACTTTACATGTTTAGCTTTCAATGAAGGGTCATAAAGTAATGTCCACAAATTCTGAATGCTTAATTATATCACTGTAGAATTCCTCTTTAAAAAATTTTAAAGCGCAATTGATTTGCCCTTTTCCCGATGTAATACATTATTCAGTTTAAAGGAATCCCTCTTTTCTAACATATCTGAGTCATATAACAACCACTAGTCACATTGATAAAGCCCATTTCACTTAACATTGGGGGAGGGGGAACGAATAGCCGAGTGGTTTAAAGCCCTCACCGTTACGGATGACTGCTGTCTCACCTATGTCCGCGTGGGTTCGAGTCTCGGGATCGGCCAATGTAGGTACGTAAGAAAGCTTGCCAGTAGTTTCTCGTGGGTCGGTGGTTCTTTCCGGGGTTTTCCTTAGTTCTTCCTACAGCATTTATGCTGGCCGCCATGTATAGCCTATCTTCTGCTGAAAAATGGCGTTACACCGTACAATAACAACAGGTGGTCACTCACAGCATTGCGTTTATATAATAAAATCAATCCGTGCATTACGATTGTGGTCGGAAATTACAGGTGGTCACTCATAGCAGACGTCGCTCATAACAGATTTTACTGAAGAAAGAAAAGGAAGAAACAGACTTGTAAATTTAAACTAAATATATTCTAAAGTTACTAGAGAGAGGCTGTCATACACAAGCACTGTGCTGTAAATAAACACAATTTCTCATGGAACCAAATTATCAAGACTGAAGAAATTACTACCACTACCATTATCACACACATTAGTAATATAATTTTATTTACTTACTTGCTGAGTTCATAAATAAAAGGAAGAATAATCACTCATTGAATTATTAATAATACTGTTCACTGCTAATATCATTTTAATGAAGTACATATACTACTATTCAAAATGTTGAACTGTGATCAAAGCCATTATGAAAAACAAAGAAATACTAGCCACAATTTTCTCGCAGTTTGTTCTCTTTTATCTGCAATATCATGTTCCACAGTCCATATAATTTTCGGCTTTCCTAACATCACTTTTACATATGTACCTTGATGTTAGCTGACATTGCTTAACTCTTTTTCTGATGTTATCAAAACAAATTAATGATATTTATCAATAAATTATGATGAAATCGGCGACAATACGGAATCACCTTATCTGTCCTATAAATATGTTAGTACAGTTAAGCTGACATCGTGTTGTCACAGATTTTGTCGTATTTTATTGATAAAATGTCAGACTCCTGTGATTACCATTCTCAGAGTCTTAATAGCTTAGTTTTACTAAAGAAGCCTGAAATTGGCACTGCTGGCTGTGATTGTTCAGCCCCAATCGCACCTATACTCATTTTTTTTGTTTTCAGCACCCACTGGCCAATACTAAGTATACTTATGGTTTGTTTACTTGCATTCAATGGCCGATCACGCCTACAGTCATGGTCAACAGGTGATATAATTTAGTTCTTGGTGAGAGAGAAAGTAAGACATAAAAATCTAAAAGTAGAAAGACAGAGAGAAGAAAAAGAAAGATAGCTCATTTAATTAAAGTGAAATTATTACTTACTGAAATCAAGAATCAAAGATAAAATTCCAATGAAAATAATAAGGTTTAAAGTAAATAATTAGTTAAATAAGCAGTTACAAATGAAGGATAATATTTTAGGTGGATGGAGAATAAACTCAGGAAGGAAATTAGGAAAGTATAAAATAATCTGATAAATGATGTAATTAATGGGGCCAAGCTGAATTTCTTACCATCTTGTACACCAAAAGAAACCAGACGATTATATCGTCTCCATAGAGTAACTCTTCAGACACACAAGTCTGATCTAACGCCAAACAATGGCGACTGTACTAAGCTTCAGCAACTACAAACAGCGTTTCCGTCCGACCCGACACTGGACCAGTTAAAAAGCACACGCCGCGACTATCCGTCATGCGCAGACAGTGGACCCGTGAGCGGACCGGTAAAAATGGTCTGACATAAACAGAGCTTAAGTAAATACTTCATGCTGAAAAGAATGGGGGGGAGGGTAACTTTGAATTTCAGTGTTAATAAGTCCTAAATTAGCCACATCGTATATTAAAGAACTATTTCAAGTAAATTAGACATTAAATTTCCATCCACCATCACACTTGTTTACTTAAAGATCGCTGGCCACCAATATTGTACAAACCTGTGCTATTATTATAGACATAAGCGAAACACATTTGTTTTGTTTGCACACCATACAAATGATTGATTAGATTTTAAAATATTGTTTTTAAATGAAAAAATTATTTGGCAATCTCCGTAAAAAGTTGGTAGTTTCCGCGTGCCAAAAACATATATGGTGTATATTTATCCCTTCTATTCAACCTAGCCATTCAAGTGTTTAATTTCTCCACGTAAATGTCTACGTGATATATCTTACGATCCTGCTTTTGTACAGCAAATATGGTGAACTGTGTTGCATATGGATGTAGCCAAAATTGTTGATGGGACAAAAGGTTTCTTTATTTTTCCAAAAGACCCTGTTTACCAGAAAAAATGTGGATTGAAGCTGTTGAATCGAATAGGGTGAGGAATGGAAAAGTTGTATCATTTATGCCGGATTATAGTCAGTTTGGCCCAAGACAATTTGGCTTAAATTGAGCCGAAAGTTAGACAATTCGGCCCAACGCGAAAGACAATTCGGCCCAACTTTACAATAGTTTGAACAAGTTTTTTTTTCTTCAAACAACAAGCAGATACAATGTAAGATAGGTTTTAGGAAAATAGCTAAATTGAAACAAACTAAACTATCTTAAAATTCTTTAAAAGAAAATAATCATACTTCGTAACGTATATATAAATGGAAGAAAACACACACTGACATGTCTTGCTCATTAAAATTAAAGTATTTATGTACATTTTTTATGCTAAAAATATATGCATCTGCACAACGACATTCTCAATTTAAGGTTTCCGGTCCAATCATCAATATTGATTTATAAACAATAATACTTAACATGTAATATTCTACAGAATACGTATACATTTTTCTAAGGGAGTGTATTTGAGGTATTATAACAAATATATTTAATTTTAGGCTTCAGGTTGTAACACTGCTGCATATTATAAACACTCGATCACACATAAAAGAGAGAGAGAGAGAGAGAGAGAGAGAGAGAGAGAGAGAGAGAGAGAGAGAATAATGTTGAGCATTTTGTCAGTGTTTAGTTCCTGCAATATGATGCTCTTACCAGTTAATTTTATTGTTTGTTTTAATTTTCAAGTTGTCTAACTGTGTTCGGGCGTAAATTGAAAGCTTGTCATTACTAACCAATATCATTGATCATATGTCCTCCATTATTCCGAACAAACAAGAAAGGAAATGGTTTTGTGTTGAATTTGTGCCACTCCCCCCACGGTACAATAAAGTTGATAAACAAACACTTATTTGAAAATATAATGAAAGAAACTAACCTTGCATTGTTTTCATTTATTCGGGGGGGAGGGGGGTTCATCATGCGAAATTTATTAAACAGACAAATATATCCACGAATTCCGTATATATAGTGGATGCAGGCTTGCCCATGCATCCTTACTGTAGTGTGTATCACTTATGTAAAATAACAAAATCGCAAAAGAGACGAAAATATCACCCGATTGCTTGAACGCACCTGCCATTCATGCATGACAAGTTACAAGGTGCAAACTGACCAAGATTGTATTGTATCCAGGTTAACAATATGACGGTATCTCGCAAATAAAAATCATTATTTTAAAATACATTCACTGTGAGTGCAAATGACATTCTTTTTTACTAGCATGTTTACAAAAGTATTATTAAAGCAAGTTGTTGTTGTGTATACTATTTGCCTTGCAAACGTCAATTATGATTACATATTGCCAACAAATAGAACCCGGGTGATGAATAAATACAACTGGCAGCGAGCAATAAACTCCATGCATAAATTTACTGACAGGATATCAAATAAAAAGGTTATTTTATTACAAAACAAACCATCCCAGGAAACTGACTTGGCATCTTCTAAGCGTGCCTATTTTTCTTATGAAGCCGGCCGACATAAGGAAGCCAAAATTGGTTCCTTTGGAGTCTTTTAATTGTGCCAATTTCTTTTTTTATAATGTAGGCCGACATTGGGTAGCCAGCATTCATTCCTTTTTACCTGTATTAACGGGAAAAAAATTTCAAAATAAATTGAAACAATGGAACAGTTTTGAAAGCGACACAATCTTGTGCGTTGTGTATGCACATCGATATAAGACTGAACAGTAAATTAGTGTTTAGCAGTTTCGTCTAAATGTTACCTATCCAAAGTTTCTAATGTTTTATTTTTTGACAACAAGAAGCATGAACTTCATCTTGTGGGGATAAATTTACGTCATTTCCGATTGGCTTCATCTATAGGTGGGAAATCGTAGCTAAGTGGAAGTAACAGCGTTGTATACTTCTATTTTGAGCAATTAAATTATTATTTCTTCTTTCCACTTGATAATTTTTGTGGTCTTTTTGTGCGAGTATAACTACTTGCGATCATGTAATACAAATCTGAGGTAGAAAGAAAAATGCTGGAGTATAGCCGGTGACCTGTAACACTAACATTTAGCTAATTTAGTTTGGCCACAGCTGCCAGAGTATGGGAAGAGGGCATGTCATGGGGGAAAATAAGGCCTGTCACAGGGAGAATGATGATCGGTTAATTATTAGTGAAAACGAGAATTATAAATGACGCGAAAAACACAAATTTAAGTCCAAATCCACTAATATTTTTTAATTTAGTCTTCCTTCCTGGCTTTTGAAAAGTTGACAGACATGCCAATTTGTAATTTTGTTACAGTTATTGGAGTATACTGTAGTATCCTGCAGTGAAAAGATGCGTCCTATTTTCGAGGTCATGAATGGCTTGGCTACTTAATGAAGAAAAAAAACAAAACTGCCGTAAATGCAGTCACTTGTAAGATTAAATTTGCATAAAGAATTATTCTCACAGTCTGATCCTGGATATTTGCTGATTATTACGTTACTGCCATTATTTTGAGCACATACTGAAACAGTCGTACCAGCAGAGTTTCGGATAAATCATAGAGCTTGTGACCTTGGTCTACCATTGAGCACTTTCACAATTCGGGCTGTATGGAAAGTGTGGGGTGAATAGTTTCTGGTATGCATGGCTATCACACTCAGTGTTGCGACCTCAGATGATGTCTACTTGATAAACGTTAAATTGTCAAGATTTAATCTACATGGAATGATCACAAATACATGTAGTGTTGAGGGGAACAAATGAATGATGATAAGCTCTTATTTCACGTGCTACAGGTATATTGTGACTGGAGTAACGAGCCCTCCTCATTTACGGCTCGACGCATTGATAGCCTTTGCATGTTAGAAAATGTCTTACATGATTGTGGACAAAGTAAGCAAGCAATTAATTTAACAATGTTAGTATCATCCAGCTCTTCGTAATATAAAGCAGTACTGTCAGAGTAATGTCCTTGCAGATCATGTGCCAGTGCTGGAAAAGAGTATCACAAACACACGATTAGCTACAAAGATAGAGGCCAAGGATAGTCGAATTAGATGTCACCTTAAATGCTACTACCCAGATGTCACAAAAATATCCAACTCGTATCTTCTTTGCACACACTTACTCCATAGTGGACATTTCATGCTGAGATTATACACACACACACACACACAGATATATATATATATATATATATATATATATATATATATATATATATATATATATATATATATATATATGTGTGTGTGTGTGTGTGTGTGTGTGTGTGTGTGTGTGTGTGTAATAATAATAATAATATTAATAATAATAATAACAACAACAACAACGCGTCACTTCTTAGCAACCACTTGCAAATAAACAATATTTCCATAGTGGACATTTCAAACATTGAAAATCAGGATGAAATTCTCCAAACGAGTGATCATTATATCTGCTTAATTGTAGGTGGAAAATAAGCAATAGATCATTTCGCAGTCAGAAAACAGGTTTTCATAGAGTAATTGAGTAATAATAATAATAATAATAATAATAATAATAATAATAATATTATTATTATTATTAATGATAATAATAATAACACAACCCACATCTTTTTGACTCGCAAATTAATGTTAGATTTGCTGAGGAAGAAAACCTCAGGTGCACCGAGAATAATTAAACCTGTCATAACATCGACGGCAAAATTAGCATGAAATGCTGTCACGCGTACATCTAAGCTTTGTGTCATGGCTGCAAATAGGACACTTTCTTTGATCATAAAGATTCCAAGTATTCGCAAATAAATATCATTCAGTTAATAGGAGACGTAATAAATATATAAATGAACAAGTAATGAATGCAAACAGAAAAGAAGGAGACCTCGCGTGGATTTTGTCTTGACCTAAAGTTAACCGGTTTTCTTTTTTTTTGGTTTTTTTTTGGTTTTTTTGCTTTATATCTTCCCATTTCATAAGCTTTCATTAAAGTTTCATAACTTTTTATTATCTGGCCGAAATTGTTTCCCTCGTATATAACTGTGTGTCAGACATTAAAAGACATGCAAAATGCACTGCATAGTGATTACAAGATGGTATCTGACCTCCAACCAGTGGACTTCAAACTAGGAAGATTTTATTTACTCCATTAAAGTACACAAATAGGGTAGCCAAGGGAGGCCAATAGTCTCCGAAAACAGGTGTCCTACTTAAAAAAGTATTTTTGTTCGTTGCTTTTCCTATCGGCTGTTCGAGAACAAAAGGGCCTTCATATGTCAAAGACACGACCGACCGTCTCAATAAAACACCCAAAAATAACCATCCAAATAGCAATCTCCTCGTAATCGTGGATATATGTTCCATATACATAAACATCCCACACGTGGAAGGTATCAAAGTCTGTAAGGAAGCATGGACTAGCCGATCTGATTCATCTCTTCCAACGTCCTATTTGATCAAACGTTGAACATAGGTTCTCAAGTTTAAAAATTTTGTATTCAACAAAGAACACTTCCTTCAAATTAATGGGACTACTGTGGGTACTAAAATGGCATCTTCTTATGCCAACATTTCTATGGGAAACCTAGATCAAAAGCTTCTCCACGTAGCACCATATAGACCACAGTTTCAGGTACACACAATTGCAAAGACAAGCAAACATATCCCCGAGACTTCACATTTCAGAAGTACGATTACAGAAGTTAGCTATACGACCAGTCACAAGTTAGGATGTCAAGAAAATAATACAGGCTATCTACTGACATGCAAGATCTGTGTCACTCAATATGCTCACAAAGCCATTGATTTAAGAAATCTAATGAATAATCTCAAAAGCCACATTCGCAACAAAATCAACGCGAAATATGACAACCACTACAACTCGAATGGATATTCAGTCAAGTCGCTCGAGACGTTACCGACTGAATCTAACCTAGAGTGGACAGACACAGGAGGCACACGTAAAGAATGATATTGGATAATATAGTTAAGAACTTGCGGGAATTCGGCCTAAATGAAAACACCTAACCTTCCTTTTGCAGCCATGTCAAAGTTACAGTTCACCAGACGCAAAGTTTACGCTAAAATCTAATCAAATAAATTCCTTTTATTAGAATGATGTTATTGTCTTTAATAATAATAATAATAATAATAATAATAATAATAATAATAATAATAATGTTATTAATATTATTAATATTATTTTTATTATTTTTATTATTATTATTATTATTATTATTAATTTTATTTTTATTATTATTATTATTATTATTATTATTATTATTATTATTATTGCTTTAGGTCTTGTCAATTATGCCGACACACAATTATTTTACCGTCTTTCCTCCAAAACCGCCTTGCATTTCTGTACAGGGATATGATCTCACAATGCTTTGTATCGTTCTTTGTTCTTTACTTAGGATGAGGTCAAACATACTGCCTGGCACGCTATGTAATATACAAAAGAACCTGGTCGTCTCTTATTCCCACACAACTTTGTATTATTATACCTCTTGTTTCAAAGCGACCACGGTGACCCTAGCATGTCTGATTCCAGCATTTCTCAGAGATTTTGTGTTTAGTGTTTGTTTCTTTATCTTTATTTCTCTACTGAAGAAGAGGTTGTTTAGGCTGAAACGTTCAAAAACCATCCATGTTCAATATATTAATACTTCTTATTCATTTTCTTTAATATGCACAAAATATCTTGACTTAATCTTGCCTATGTGATTTGAATCTGTTCAGAGTATGACATTGCAAAGGATCTATAAATATAAACTAATGTATGTTTTGACAATTTTATGTTGTGCTTAGATATTATTTGAGGGGGAAAATGTTTGTTTGAATAATTCAGGGGAAATAGAAAGTGCTCTTTATTTGGACTATAATATTATGCCGGAACTGTTATGAATTATTCGAAGGAAATCTGAAGAACGCAATCTTGACATCGTCAAGGTTATTATAGGATCACCAAATTTCCGGTATTGACACGTATAAAGAACTTTCATTCATATAGGACTTTCATAGACCTTTATAAGGACTAGTTTGAATTCACTTCATAATATTGTAAACTGGTCTGACATTAATCAATTATAACTTTGATAATTAAATTATTTGTTAAGTTTTAGAAAACTTCTTTTAGCTTCTTTTCTGTTACTTAAGTTTGTGACCATAGACTCATATATATATATATATATATATATATATATATATATATATATATATATATATATATATATATATAGTAGGTGAAAAGAACATACTTTAACAAACAATATATGTCTAGCAACCTAATGATGGGGCATATTTATCCAGTAGCGATCTATACGCCGAATTAAGTGGAAAATAGATCAATCTCAGACGTATGCTTAAGTAATATAAATATAAGAAATACTTACAAGGAAAGAGGAAAGACAGACAAAACAGTAACGTGAAAAGAAGACAAATATACGGCATGAT